>ML792753.1:211263-225648 GCA_009831015.1 Picea engelmannii
TTGTCGCCCTGTGCGGACGAAATTTCAGTGATAACACCCCTAATCTCTGAGTTTTTCCACTTTGTCTCACCTCTGACACAATTTAAACCCACGTCTAGTCGTCCCCCTGACGCTAGATCCAATTTCATGGTTGTTTCCACTCATACTTCCCATATATCCCCAACCAAGGGTAGTCTTGAGTATCACCACATCTTGATGTCGTCCACATTCCTCATCAATTCTTGATCTCATCCAATGGATTTCCTAAATCCCTTTGCTTCTTGGAGTCACATCTCCCTTTCTGTCGATATCAACACGGTTTCCAGAAGGGAAACATTATCTTGACTCTCATTACCTTTACAATGAGGAGTCTGGGATGACATAGGGAGAACCATCCTTGATCCCTGTTGTCATTGACCCCCATAGAATTCGACTTCAACAAAATATCATGTTATGGTGGGTCTTACTTTATGACTATTGCAGTTGTTTCATACTAGTCAAAGACCTCTGAAATTTGATGGGCTATCAATGCCTAGGAGTCATCGATACTTCTTACATGTGTCATCGCCTCTTTTCAGAGTATGTTTACCATCAAAATTTCCATCTGCCATCATCAAACCACCCCAGAGGGCACTACAGTTATCTACATCAACATACAACTTCAGTTACTATCTTACACATTTGAGTTACATGACACGAGCATAGGGCATGCCCGCCTCGTTTATATACCATTTTTTATTTTTTCCACACCTAGAGAAAGGTTTGGGTCCCACAATTTCCCCTCTCTCTCCAACAAATCGCTCTTGTAGTTCCTATCAACACTCTTTCTTACAATGGTACTCTTAGTAGAAGAAACATTGATGTATTTTGGCTATACGTCTGCTCCTAACCTCACACATAAGGGGGCATCTGTTATCACTACAATTTCATCCACAAATGGTCATAGGAATCCAACATCTTCAAACACCTATTAGTTCATTCATAGACCCAAAAATACATTTCCAAAGGGCACAAAAACTATACAACTGGTTGTAAAATTGGCATGTGCTCAGAATCTAAAGGAAGCTCATGCACGTGCTCAAGTAAAAAATGCACATGCACCCAATGCGCAACTGTGTATGAAAAAATCCGCACACACCTGAGAACGACACATTTATGGTTCTTGTCGGCCCCTCACCCACTTCTGGTTCATCTCCCAAGTCAATTTGATCCTCAAATCCGAGCTGAATCTGAGTGGGGAGCTAGTCAAAGACCTAAGGGTGCCCTAAAGGGCCCCTTGTTCACACTAAAGACCGGTTGGATAATGCCTCAAATATTTTCTATAAAAATAGGCCATGGGTGCACTATGAATTCAAGAATCTCATTGTATTTTTATGCTGCCTCTATTCTCCTACAAGGAACCTTTTTCCTTCTTGGGGAATACTAGCATCACCTCATCAAGCTATTCAACTCACCTCTAGAGGGAATAAACTTGGATTTCTTCACCATTTACTTTCTAGTTTTCCATTTGTAAGAAGAGATCTCACATAGGGGATTCAAGAGCCCTCCCTCAGAGAAAGAGGGGATCCATAAGTCCCCCTTTTTCTTTGGTGTTTTCCCACTAATATAATTTCTCCATTGGTGGCATGAATATTGGTCAATTGTTTGATTAATTTTGGTCTAATTTCCTTATTCATTTTAGTTTTGTTTCTTTAGTTTTTATTATCTTAGTTGTTTTTTTATTTCATGTGATTGATTCATTTGATTCATACAATAACCTCTATCATGTCTAGCAGGCCCAAATAGAATTGCAAGTGTCTCTCTTTTTCTCATTCAAGTGGTGAAAATGATACAACAAAGATAGCTCCAAGTGCTATGGCTGATGCATCTACATGAATGTGGAATGTCTTCTCCCAGGTTGGAAATACTAATATCGGTGTTGTAACAGATATCGAAAATTTCCAATGTTACTTAGGCACTTTCGCCCAAATTCAACAACAGGTTGGTTCAAGGATCGGATCAACCTTACAGGTACGAGGAATTCATTCCTTGAAACCCTACTCAAGTGATATACAAAAAATGTTGTCATCTCAGGTCAGATCAAGCTTACAGATACGGAGAATTGGGTCATCGAAAGATGAGAATCCATCTCATATGAATGACATTAGGGTTGAAGGTCTGCGTCTTTTTGTAGTTGAAGGTTTGTTATTTGGCTCATGGAATATGCAGGGAGAGATCATATGGCTTTGTTTACCAATCTCATCTCCTTCCTCTTTCCCCATTCGATCTCTCTTCGAAGATTAAGAGTTCTAGAAATTGAGGGTTCTAGATATTCAATTGAACAGTTATTCAACAATTTTTATTCTGACCTTTCTTGGCACTTAAATGACCTGAAAGTTGTCTGCACAGGAGGAAGTACTTACATGGATTTTGACTTAAATGTTGTCAACACACGAGGAAGTACCTCAACGGGTTTCCCTGCACATGTCTTACCCAACGCTGGGCAAACATAATGTTCACGGAAAAGAAAATATATAGTTCCCATCATCCGGCAATATGAGAGTCCTTTTTTTTTTTTTTTCGCTATATGAAAAGCATGGTTACGGGCATTTATTGTTGACACAATGTTCCCTTGTTTAGCATATTTAGGTGGTTTCCTCTGATTTGGTTGTATTGTACATTGTACTGCTTTTTTTCAGAGTTATGGGCCTGAGATATCACAGTCGAAGAAGATTTGAATTCTCATTTTTAAAATCATTGTCATTCTACACTAATCTTTTCTACCTTCCTTATCAAGTGATAGATAAAGGTGGAAGATTTTGATTTTTCGAGCTTCTTCACCATAGAAGGAACTGGTGGTTATCTGGATTATGAGGAGTTTTCACTTCGTGCATTCTTCATTCCTTAATCTACAAGGATGAATGTAGATTTACCTAGATTATTATGCTTACGATAGTTCGGGAAAAGGGCTCTCTTGTGTTGGTGGCGGAATTTCGGTATTGTAATATGCATGGATCGTGTTTTTTTTTAAAGAGCCTATAATCATGTAAATTGATTCTGTGGGAAACTTTGAGTGGTATCCACCTCCTATCTGCAACTGGACCGCTAATTATACAAAATACAGTAAGTTTGTGAGCAATGTGAATGCAGCGTTGAGTAGTCTTCGTCCGGACAGCGTTGAGGACACATCCCAGAGCAGGTTTAAAGTTTCAGAGCATGGTCAAAGTTCTAACCAAGTATATTCCAACCTCCAATTCAGGGGAGATGCCACCATCGACCAATGCTACAGTCGTTCACAGCAAGCAAAATTGCAGATCTACAGGATTGTGCGAATTACGTTGGTTTTGGTCCAAGTTCTGCTTCTTACGTTATAATGGAATGGATACGCTTCCAACACAACTGTAGACACTTTGTTTCACCGTAGCTACGGTCTGTCCCAGTGCTGGGGAGATATATCCCTCGACGACTGCAATACATGTCTTTCAACAACAATCGATATATTGTTCCAACATAACGACACAGGATCTAGAAGCACGGGGACTATCGATGGAAATCTTATGAAGGCCGAAGCCTGTGCTGATCCGGCCTCGTATATAATTTGGGATGGAGTTCACAAAATCGATCAGAACCAGGATCCAGCGAGGAATATTAACCCGATCTAGAAATCCCTCGTACAAGATTCATATGATGAAACCTTGAACGATCAATATATGCAGCCTCCGGCTTCCTCAGAATTCCGGGGCAAACAATATGATTGGCTTGTTGATGATCAAGACATGGATGAGGAGCCAACCATGCTCAGATAACAAGATGAACGCAGCTACCAATTCAACCACCCTGACCTCAGCTAAAGATCAGTCCCTCGGCAACCTAACAAATATACAATCTTTATCCCTCTCCATGAGCCCAGGCTCTCAGTCCAGCTCACCCTTGGCTCTTCCTGCGCAATACCAGAATACAAACGTTGACAGCTCTTCTTCTGAAAATAAGAAACGCTCTTTAGAGAAGTAAGACATTATTGTAGAAGCCACCCCAAGGAAATCCATTGATACGTTTGGTCAGTGCACTTTAATATATTGCGGGGTCACTAGACATAGATGGACTGGAAGGTATGAAGCTCATCTGTGGGACAATAGTTGCAGGAGAGATGGACAGACTTGAAAAGGTAGACAAGTTTATTTGGGTGGATATGACAGGGAGAGGCAGTTGAAGCCTATGATATCGCTGCCATCAAATTCAGAGGTCTCAATGCTGCGACAACTTTGACATGAGTAGATACGACGTGAATAGCATATTTGAAAGCAGCACATTACCCATTGGAGGAGTTGCTGCAAAGCACACCAAGGAAGAAAATCCATCTGATCCAAGTGTAGATGGTCGAAATATGCAGCACAGTCAGTTCACAGATAGCAGACACCTTAACCAGTTACGGCACCGCTGCTTATCCAAATGGGAACACAGGATGGCCGATAATTGCATTTCACCAGCAAAGACATCCACACATCAAAGGGATCATTCTTTCCACTTGTCGAAGTCTTAGCAATGGTTGAAAGAAGCTAGTGGCGCATCTGGCAGCCACAGAGTCCGGAGAAGGCGAACTGTTTCATATTTCCCGAAACACAAAGAAATTTATTTTAGATTATTTCTTGTAACCACTGAGCTATGTAACGGATTGAGAGGTGCGTTTTAGTTAAATAATCGTTGGAGGAGGTCAGGAAGAAGAGGCACGCTGGGGGCGCGAGTGCAGCGCTGGGGAAAACCTCTTGTGAAGAGGGGTTCCTTGTGTAATGCTAAGTTATTTTGTAAGCCAGATTGGAGAAATACAGACGATTTTTTACTTGTGACTGTGAGATTCATCACGGTCGATTTCTTTCAGCATGTTTTTCCTTATTTCAGCTGTGTTAAATCTATTTGGAATTCATTTTATATGCTCCTTACTCACAGTTGAATTGTTGTCATTATCATATTGTTTATTTCTTCCTTATTCTGTCACGACTGTGTACAAGTTGTTTTCCTGCATCTTCGTTTCATTTTATCTTCCTAATTGATGTGCTTCGTTATACTTTAATATGACCACTACTATAGCGAAAGAATGTTGGTTTTTTGTAATTGTTTACTGTCTTTCCTCTGCACCAGCTATAAGCGGGTGTAAGACCAGTCTACACTTCCAGAATTCTGCATATATTCTCTGCTACATCGGCCTTTCCTTTCCTTTTCCTGCTACCGCATCATGATTATCAAATCGCTGAAAGATAGACTTACTTTGCCTCACTTTCTGCAAGTTAAATGATCGCTTCTATTATCTCCTTTCCTCGGTTTTCACTTGACTCCATGCCCAATGGACCATTTCCCTGGTTTAACCCCAAAACTCTAAGAATCCAAGACCATCATTTACCCATAAATCTGCCCACCATTTCACGCTTACAAAAAATCATTTTGTGACATTGTTCGAGAGATCCCTCTCAGGTTGGGGGAGGGAAGCTTCCAATCCAAAGTGGTTTGAGGTTGCCTCGGGATTGATTTGTTGCAACCCATTTCAGTTCTGAGTGTCAACAATCAGCACAATGACCATATTTTCCTTTAGGGTATCCATACCGTGTTGACACTCATCGTCCCACTGAAACTTTGTATCCTTTCTTAACAACTTTTCCATTGGTTCATTAATCTACACATATCCTTTCATAATTTTCCTATAGTATCTTGTGTGTCCCAACGCCACTCTTAGCTGATAGATTATTTTTGGAGGTGGTAAGTTAACAATTATTGCGATCTTTGTAGGATCTACAAATAAACCCTATTTGCATACTATATGCCCAATAGTATCCCAAACAGTGTTCCAAATATGCATTTATTTATGTTCAGTGATATCTAACACTGCCTACATATTTCTAACATCAGGCGTAAGACTTCTACATGGAATTTTAACAAGCTATAGACTATCCAATCATCTAGATATACTTCAAGAAACTGGTGAATGAATTCCTTGAATGCAACAATGACTACTCTGGAGAATATTGTTGGTGCATTCTTCAGTCTAAATGGCATGATTGTGTATTGGTAAGATCCCCATTCTGTCGCAAACATGGTCTTGTATCTGTCTGCTTGCGCTATCTTGATCTAATGGTAGCCTAAGAATCCATTAGTAAATGAGTAAGCTTCATGTCCTCGTACGTTCCCTAACACTTCATCCATGAAAGGGGTAGGGAATAGGTCGTGTAGGCATGCATCATTCAACTTCCTCAAGTCGACGCATATCCTGATCCCTCCTTGTTTCTTATCCTGTACGACCATCAGGCTTATCCATTCTGATTCTTTGACTGGTTCTATGATGTCGACTTCGAGCATCCTTTCAATCTCAGCCTTGAAATTCTACTTATATATTGGGTTCAGTCTATATGGTCACTGTCTGATCGATATTGCTTCAGGTCTGAGTGGTATCTTCATCTCTCCTAATTTTCTGGCTATACCCTTCATCTCTGTAAATGTTGTGGGAAACAAGTCGATGTATTCATATAGTAACTTTGTTATGATTTCCACTGTCCGCTCATCCCAGTAGTCTCCAATGATAGCCATTTTGGGTTATTCAGCTGTCCCAATATTGACTTTCTTTACTTTGATCGGCACAAAAATGACTTCTGATTCTATGGGTGGGCCTTCCACATCTCTTTCTCCTTCTCCTTCTTCAATCTGAATATCACATAGATCGTCTTCATCTGGTGCTTCTTCTTGTACGTGGTAACAAGACACCAGTTCTTTGAATGTTTATTTGTTCCATTGTTGTTCTTCTGTGATCAGTTCAACTTATGGTTCTTTGATGAATATCACTCCTCTTATCCATTTAAGCATGAAATCTATGTTTGGGTTCTCATGCTCGAATGAGAAAGTGACTGTAAAATTATGTTGCAATGTCATCCAGGTCGTAGTTCTTTTGCGCAATTCTTGGTCAGTATAGCAATTCGTTGGTATGCCCTCTAGGGTGTGTATGAAGTGATGAGGCCATTCCTCTAAGGGTGTCAATTTCCATAACATTCTACACTTCTCCAAGTGTTCCATTGGTTCCCCTTGTCCATCATACCTCTATTTCTTGTTGTTTTTTTATTCTGCACTGAACCTTATGCGCAATAACCTCTTACATTGGTACAAATCTATGATTGTTTCTTTGTGTGTGCCCCACCATCTTGTAGGTGTGGCCTTGAGTGCTATATTAAGTGTTGATAGTCTCTAATTCTCTAACACCATGTCTTCATATTGTGTCAAGAATGTTTCCAAATCATTTATTCTGTGGAAACTGGGTGGTTCCCTGATTTCCGTGCCGACCCATCTTACTACATGGTCTATTCGTGCACATATTCTCATGGATACTTTGTGTAACCTTTGTTGCCATTTCTCTAAACCGATGTCTGATTCAATTACACATGAAGTAATTCTCTACTAACTAAGTATCCCATCTACAGTTGGGTTTACATAATCCTCATCGTGCACAATTGTTCTATACAATTGGCCAATTTCCTCTAAGTCTAGACAAGTAGGTTCTACAAACCTCTCCCCTTCTGATGGGTCTAATGGCGTGATGACCCTGTATTCATGTGACTCAAACTTTATTTTCCTAGTCTTCAAGTTGATTATGGCCTGGTTGTCAAAATCCCAATCCAGACCAAGCAATATCAGGTAAGGTGTGGTGTCGTCCACTATTTCAATGACTTAAAAATCTGATTTAGTGCGCGCTCCATCTAGGTCTATTGTCACTCCTTTAAGTCTACCGATTGGTAGGACTCTATGTTGGTTTTCCAGTTTCAATTGAATAGGTGGATATCCTTGTTATATCATTTTCACCACTTGAATGAGAAAAAGAGGGACACTTGCAAGTCCAGTTGGGTCAGCTGAACAGGATATAAGTTAGTGTATGAGTCAAATGACTCAATCATATGAAATAAACAAACAATTAAGCTAATAGAAACTAAAGAAACAAAACTACAATGCATAAGGAAATTCGAACCAAAATTAATCAAACAATTGACCAATATTCATGCCACCAATGGATAGATTGTATTAGTTCCCCTAGTATGCTCCAAAAAGGAAAGAGGTTCCTTGTAGGAGAAGAGAGGCAACATAAAAATACAATGAGATTCTTGAATTCATAGCGCACCCAAGGATTCATTTTATAGAAAATATTTGAGGCATTATCCAACCAGTCTTTAGTGTGAACAAGGGGCCCTTTGGGGCACCCTTAGGTCTTTGAACAACCCCCCACTCGAATTCATCTCGGATTTGAGGGTCAAATCAACTTGGGAGCTAAACCATAAGTGAGTGATGGGCCAAAAAGAACCATAAATGTGTCATTCTTAGGTGCGGGTGGATTTTTGCGTACACAGTTGCGCATCGGGCACATGTGCACCTTTTTGATGTTTCTGGCCTACGCATGTGCACATGCTTCCTGTAATTCTTCTACACATGTTCATTTTATAACCAATTGTATAGTTTGTGCCTTTTGGAAATGCATTTTTGAAGCTGTGGGTGAACTAATAGGTGTTTGGAGATGTTGGATTACTGTAATCATTTGTGGAAAAAATTTCAGTGATAAAAGATGCCCCCTGATGTATGAGGTTAGGAGCATATGTATAGCCAAAATACATCAATGTTTCTTCTACTAAGAGTACCATTGTAAGAAAGAGTGTTGATAGGAACTGTAAGAGAGATCCATTGGAAGGAGAGGGGAAACTTTGAGACCCAAACCTTTCGCTAGGTGTGGAAAAATAAAATCTGTGTACAAACGAGGCGGGCATGCCCCATTCCCATGTCATGTAACTCAAAAAATGTAATGCAATAATTGAAGTTGTATGCTAATGTAGATAATTGCAGTTCCCTCCAGGGTGGTTTGATAATGGAAGATGACAATTCTGATGGTGAACATACTCTAAAAATAGGTGATGACACCTGTAAGAAGTGTCGGTGGCTCATAGGCATTGATGGCCCAAAACATTCAGAGGTCTTCGGCTAGTATAAAACAACTGCAATAGTCACATAGTAAGACCCACCGTAACATGAGATTGTGTTGAATTCGAATGTTAAGGGGGCCAATGATAGAAGAGATAAATGATGGTTCAATTTGTGTCATCCAAGACTCCTCATTGTAAAGGTAATGAGATTCAAGATACTGTCGCCCTTCTAGAAACTATGCTGATGTCGATAGAAAGGGAGACATGACTCCAAGAAGCAAAGGGCTTCATGAAATCCACTGGATGAGATCAGGAACTGATGAGGAACATGGAAGAAGTAAAGATGTGGTAAGACTCAATACTTCCCTTGGGTGGGGATATATGTGAAGTATGAGTGGCAAAAACTGTTAAACTAGATCTAGCGTCAGCGGGACGACTAGACATAGGTCGAAATTGTGCTAGAGGCGTGAAAAAGTGGACAAAATCAGAGATCGGGGGTACTTGGTCTGTGGGATACTTGGGGTTTATGTACAATGTCAACAAGAGTAGAATGTAAAGGAATTACCCAACCAAGGGAGACAGGAGTTTCTTTGCCGAAAAAGGAAGGTCGTTAAAGGAGGCAACAAAAAGCTATGTAAATGTTGGAAACGAAGGCTTTGTACAATTACCAAATGAACAAAGAATAATTTGGGGTAAGTGTGTAGATACATAAATGGGTGCCTCAATGCAATATGGATTGGCCAGTGACTGCACAAGTTGTGTGGAGAATCAGTGGAGGGTGGGGGCCCCATGGGTGAGTTTCTGTATGAGGTAAATGAATGGAGGGCAATCTACAGATGGGAAAACTAATTGTGGATGAAATGGAAGGTTAATGATACTACAGAGGTGCATTCAAGCTAGACCCATGATGATATAATCTGGGAGTCCATTGGGAAAGATATACAAATGAGGAGAAAGAGTATGTGGTTGATTCTCAAAAATGCGTAAAACTATGAATGGGACAACTCATGTGGCGAAGAGTGATACTGGGTGACAGTACTTGAAATGCAACAGAGGTTATAGTACTGCAGAGCCAGATGTGAGGATCCTACAAGAAAATGTCAAAGGGAATGACTGGGAGATGCAATTGGTATTCAGAGGGAATGACTACATGCTAGTGTTGAGTATTTACCTAAAGGGGCTATGCTAGGGTGTGATGACCAAGTACCTTCACACATGAAAACCAAATACCCAATGAAAAAAATATTTGAAGATAAAGAACATATAACAATTATTCGATAATGTTGAACATGAGCATGTGTACCTGGGAGTGATGTGATAAAAATTCTCCCCTAGGGTCGAGGATGGATGATGACCCGGGGAATGTGAATGTGTAGGTGGCGAGATCCTGATCCCATGGATGAAGACAGATCGACAAATGGATGCTCTGAGCTCCTATAATTGAGCATGAAAGTTTGGAAAAAGGAACTATATATAGCTGTAGGGCCCACATTGCCACATCATTTGTACCTAATGCCATAGTGAGTTGATGCGAGGTTTTTAGAGGAGATTTGGAGATTCCGGGAGTTTGATCCAGCCGATCTAGAATTTTTGAGAGCTAGGGTAGTGGTATCATCCTCCTGCAGAGTAGTTAGGGTTTCTTTTCTGGGCAAGGTCGTACGAATGGCTATAAGGGGGGATTTTGTGAGGGTGGGCCCCCCAATGCATGGTCATTCAAAGAATACCCACGCTAGGGTGCACGACTATAAAGAGGACAACCATGCATGATGGGGCATGAGGGAGTAAAACAAGTGTGCATTACATGTGCACCTGCTCGAAGTACATTTGTGCAGTGTGCGCAACTGTTTCTCTGACAGTTGCGCACTAGTGCACAAATGTGTAACGAATAGGTGCACATGAATGGGTGCCTGTGGGTGTGACAGAGTCACATTGATGTGCCTCTATTTCTTCGAAAGCTATTCATTTATGCACAACTATGCAAATAACAGGCGCGTATATGTGCGCGCCTGTGGGGGTGACGACTCCGCACAAGAGGCAAAGCTAGAGGGTTTGAAAAAACTTGTCTTTTTTGAAGTTTTTCATTTTACGAATTGTGATGGCTGATCAAGCGTTGTTTGTGTGAATGTAGGTGATCAGTTTAGGATGTCATTCCACTAGAGGGAGAGGGATTGGGCGCTTCTCAGGGAGGCAGTGATAGATGATGAGTTGGGTGTTCAGGGACCTTTGGCAACCTTTGGGTTCCTAAAGTTCTTCGATTGTCCACTACTGTGGGCACAGGAGTAGCTGCTCCAGTTTATGATTTCTATGTGGAGCACTGAGCTACAATGCTTCATTGTGCAGGGGGAGAAATTGACATTCTCTATGATGGAGGATGTTTATTTCTTGATCGGGCTCCCTTTTCAAGGGAGGGCCCTACCTATTGATCCCCAATTGTGAGGGGATGCACACTTGGGAGACTTGGCGCAGACGTATTTTTTTAGGGAGGACTTTATGTCAGGCTTGATCGTGCGGATTGGGGCGATGGATGAACTCGTTCATCGTTTCATCACAACGATGATCATGAGGATATACGGATCCTTAGCTACTCAGTGGATCAATGGTGGTCAACTGAGGATCATGTAGAGAGAATTGGGTGGAGATAATTTTTCCTGGAGCTTGATGTTGCACACCAAGATGATGGGGCAACTCATCTAGTGTCGAGCTGCCGACTCAGGGGATTTTGACTTTGGGTCGATCTTGGTGGCGTGGTTCTTGGAGAGGGTGCCCATGTTGTGTCCTAGAGTTCTGTTGTTGGAGGTAGATACACGGGAGCCACGACTAATGTGGTGGGCATTGATTTTGGTATGGCATGGAGGTTGTGAGGGTGGCCATTATTTTACGACTGATATGGCGTGTGTGTGGTGCCATATGTCACAGATTATACTGTGGTACCCATATGGCGGAATGGACTACCGCCAGGACCCAAATGTGGTTTTACCTCTTGGAGAGGTTTGGGACCATAGAGGTATGTTGATGTATCTTATGTTTCATGATTTTGATAGTATAACATATGTTTTATGTATGGATGGATGTTGATGCTATCGTTTTTTTTTTGTTTGTGCAGATGTGGGGCCACGAGGGAGAGAGGTGGAGTTGGTTAGAGTGCCAACTCATTAGGGGCCCATGAGACCTCTGTGGGGAGAGCTGCAGGTGGGAGAGAGACGTCAGAGGGATGAGGCTAGTGTGAGGCCAGCCGAGGATGTGAGAGTTGGTAGGAGACATATGTTCGACAACCCCAATGCAGGGCCGTCGAATGTTCCTCAGGGAGAGGCCGACGGGGTGCTTGAGGATTTCCACCACCAGTTGGAGGTGGTGCTACAGGGAGTGCCCGAGGGCATGTGGACTCAGATCTAGGACGAGGGAGTCTTGGAGTAGTGCGTGGGCCTTTCGGGAGAGTTGCAGACCTTGATCCATAGAGTAGCTGAAGCGGGGGAAATTATGACTGGGCGACTGCCCTCGAGACCTAGAGGACCCCCAACTAGTGGGGCACCTCGTCTAGATAGAGGATTTGGTGGTGGTTCTCTAGAGGCACCATGAGTGCTTGATGTATATTTTTTGTATTTATAGAGGCCTGCAAGGCCATTTTGTATAGGGTAGTGTGACACCTATTTTGTACCTATAGGGATGAGGGGACTCACCTGCCTAAAGACGATGTTCATTTTGTACCATATTTTTGTAAACATTGATGATACAATCATCGTTATATATATATATATATATATATATGGATATACATGTTTATGATTGTTGTGATGTTCACATGTGATGATGTTTTGTGATTCTTTTTATGATGTCTAATCTGTATGCTGTGACAAAATTTTGATGATTTATGTATGTGTAATGGTGGTTTGATGTGATAAATGCCAATCTAACACTAGGTTAGCCATATTATATGCTATTTGATTGAATTTTCATGGAATATATGTAAATGTTATTGAATCAAAATGTCGAGATAAGAGTCTAACTTGCAGGTAATTTTGAAACAGGCAAGGATTATGGACGCGGTACACATTGTTGAGATGCAAAACGACAAGATGGGAATCTAACAAGATGCTAAGGTTTTGAATGTGGTGGTGATTGGCCTCAGCAAGGATGTCAATAAAGGCTATGTATTATTCTTGGTTGTTGGTTTCTGAGCCCAAACATATGCCACTGGAATGGAGCAGTCTATGTGAGGGGGTATAGACGGCCCAAGCATCCGAAGTGAGATTTTGTGTCCATCAGCTAGCTCCTTCAACGTAATTGATGTGGAAAGATGATGGAGGAGACATTTGTCAATAACACAAATGATAGATCAGACATAAGGTGTGGAGGAAAAAAGAAGACTAAAATCTATACAAATGTGTACAAGAAAAGAAAAATCCTAATGTAGAATGACTACGCTTAGGCGTTAAATTTGTTTAAGTAAAACTCGTTGACTAGTTCTTTGAGAGGATGGTCTTCTAAAGAGGCCAGGATGTATGCGCCTTTAGTGAGGCAGTGTTGGATGATGTAGGGTCCATGCCATAATGACTCGAATTTTCCATGACCAAGGTTATTGTAAGCGATATCGTAGGCAAGGATGAGGTCTCCTTCGTTAAATGAGCGAAGGTTGACATGGCAGTCAAAGGTGTCTTTTGACCATTTTTTAGCTGCGTCATTGTTCTGTAATGAAGACCGATGGTCTTCATCGAGCGACTCTAAGTTCAACAAGTGCTGCTCCATTAGAGCAGTGTCAGGTAATATCTCAATAGCAGTGCGTAATGTGGGAATCTCGCACTCTATGGGGAGGGTGGCTTTGACCCCATGAATGAGATGAAATGGTGTAAAACCAGTGGTAGTTTTAAATGTCATGCGATAATCCCATAGTGATTAAACAACATATGATTCCAATTGGTCTTAGGTTTGTTAACAGTGCACTGCAACATGGTTTTGAGGACCTTGTTGACACCCTCTACCTGTCCGTTGGACTGGGGGTAGTATGGGGAGGTGAACTCGTGGGAGAAGCCTAGCTTTGGGGAAGGTTAGATGAAGATCTCATTCTCAAAGTGTTTTCCATGATCAAAGACTAGTTGTAGTGGTACTCTGAAGCAGGAAATGACATGATTGAAGAAAAATGTGCTACAGTGTCAGCGGTGTTGTTGAAGGTAGGCATGGCTTTGACCCACTTGGTAAAGTAATTGAATTCCACAACGATGTACTTGTGTCCATTTCTATATGGAGGATTTCAAGTCATGAATCCTATGCCCCATTTGAGGAAGGGGCCGATAGTTTGAAGAAGGGGTCGATAGTGATGACTGGATGTAGAAGAGCAGGTGGCGCTTGTGCTTTTCTTGAATACAATTGGCATTTGTCACATCGCTTCATACCGTGGATGTAGTTGTGAAACAATGTGGGCCAGAAGTATCCTTCTTGAATGATTTTCTAGGTGGTGGACATCCTTGAGAGGTGGCCACCATAGGTTCCATTATGG
>ML792753.1:230585-262999 GCA_009831015.1 Picea engelmannii
CCCCTGCTTCCTTGTAAAGGAGAGCTAGTGGACGGTTGATCTTGGGAAGAGGAACCAAGTAAAGTGGAACTAAGAAAAGTCAATCCCAATATAGTAGCACTCACAAGGGTGTGAGAGGGTTGATCTGATGACTTGGAAAGACTAGGAACTCCTCATAAAAGAGGATGGAGGTTCTACAAGCATCTAGAACAACGTGGATTCTATGGGTCCCCTATGATGTCCGACTAGCAAAGTGAATGTGTGCGAATGGTGATGAGAGAAATAAATGAAAAAGAGTCTTTGAATAATTTTGGACCTTCACAATATATCTCACAATCATATGTAATCACAAGATAATCACACATAAATCAATTGACAAGAAGCATACATGTGGGTAGGTGGGTTTTTTCCATGTGGGAGAACAAAGAAAAAAATGATTGTGTCCTAAAAAGACATAATGTGCTTCCTCTCAAATAGCATTTGACCTTCCAATAACACTCAATAGTGGGGTCTGAAGGCACTGGAATAGGAACTAGTGAAGGATGAAACAATCGGTTATAGTGAGGGGTAGAGGGTGCATATCCCGAAAGAGCTGGCGACATTTCCCAATAGACACACAAAATATGATCAAGTTTCAAGTGCAACCCACAATTTCCACCTAGGTAGATGTCCTAAAATTTGGTCACTAGGTACCTCAGTCAAATTTTGGCATTTAGATTTTCGGCCTCAAAAATGGGTCACAGGATGGATCTCTTCCAATAGGTGGGTGCCTCAAGGGGGGACGCATAGAACAATCAGACCTTGGCCTTTGACCCTTCATGGGTATCTCACTGCCTTATGGTGTAGGAACACTTGACTTGGAGGATTTTAAAGTTCCCTATTTGTCAACTTCTAATGTTTGAAGATGTGAGAACCAGATAACGGGGAGTTATTTGGATGCCTATCCCCAAGATCCTACCTAGACTAAAAAATTTCTTTTGGCACCTCCTGTGGAGGAAACCTTAGTGAGTTTTTAAAAATGTTTTAGATGTGGTTCTTTGGGATATTGGGGGTGCGAACCAATATCGTTTGAATTAAGTGGGAGTGGATAATTCCTTCAATAAATAGTGGGATGTTTCAGAATCCCTTTGGAGAAAACCTACTTCAACCTCCATAATTCAAGATGAAATTATGTGAGTGAGTAGTGCCTTTGTGTGTGAGCAAGTGATAAAATGTGCCAAATGTTTAATAAGTTAGGTGTCACCTTGCAACATGTAGACTTCGTCTGGTCCTTTACAAGTCTTGATTACCTATCTTACTAGATGGCATTGGTACAACCTTGTGGAATTTTAAAGTCCCTAAAGAACTAGCATGTGGACATATGGGTCCTTACCAATCCTTTAAACTCCCTAATGTGACTTAATCTAATAAAAATTAAAAAACTATCCTATATTGCAAGCATGTGGGCATGTATAGGTCCGTTACAATAATTTGTAAACTCCCCTAGTGATGTAAAATAAGAAAGTAGTTTCAAAAACTATCCTAATTTTTGCAACATGTGGGCATGTATGGGCCCTTACAAATTTAAGATGTTTTGAAAAGAAACTAAGAGGGGCCCTAGGGGGGCTTTGTCCTCTCCTAAAGATTTTGTTTTTTAAGGGAGATGAAATCTTCCCTCAATCATTTTTCTGATTCTCAAGATTACTTTATGGTGTGAGAGAAGAGCATACTCAATGATTGAAGTTTTATTTCTCGTCCCAATGCAAGTGTTTATATATGTGATAGAAAATGATCTTAACTTAACTTTTACAATCAAAACAAGCCATCCATGTGAAAAAATGAAAGCAAAAGTGGAGAAATATGGTTCTTTTTAACCTCCTAAGTGCCTATGTTTTGACTAACCCTTCATGTGGAGAGGGAATCTAAGTGTAGTTCATTTAGAAATTGTATAGAATCAATATTTAGAAGGCTAGGGTCCTTCCAAACATCACAAAAAACTCTTATAATGTTGGATTTCTGGATAGATGCACAGGCCCCAGTTTAGAGAGAGGTGCATGTGGCGCCAATTCACAGAGAAACAAGGACCTATTGGTGTGCCATGCACATAATGTATTGGGAAACACAATGCTTTTGGAACATGTGCTTGGAGGATGAGTCTATGGGCTGAAAAACACCCCACACATTCTGATATGCGTCCAGGAAGAAAATTTTAAATGAAATCCTCTTATTCCAACTCTGCATTCAGATTTTTGCAGGTAGGACTGGGCCATTTATGATCCCTGTAAGGTAAATAGATCAAAAATAAGTTCTCAAACAACCCAAATAGGGAGGAAATTGATACCCTATCCCCAGTATGGTCTCCAATCTGTTGTATCCTTTTTTCCACTTGAATGAGCAAAAGAGGGACACTTGCAAGTCCATTTGGGTCAGCTGAACAAGACAAAAGTTAGTGTATGATTCAAATGAATCGATCACATGAAATAAACAAAAAACTAAGCTAATAACAACTAAAGAAATAAAACTACAATGCATAAGGAAATTAGAACCAAAATTAATGAAACAATTGACCAATATTCATGCCACCAATGGATAGATTGTATTAGTGGGAAAACACCAAGGAAAAAGGGGGACTTATGGATCCCCTCTTCCTCCAAGGGAGGGCTCTTGATTCCCCTATGTGAGAGCTCTTCTTACAAATGGAAAACTAGAAAGGAAACGGTGAAGAAATCCAAGCTTGTCCCCTCAAGAGGTGAGGTGAATAGCTTAATGAGATGATGCTAGTATGCTCTAAGAAGGAAAGAGGTTCATTGTAGGAGAATAGAGACAACATAGCAATACAATGAGATTCTTGAATTTATAGTGCACACATGGCCTCTTTTTATAGAAAATATTTGAGGCATTATCCAACCGGTCTTTAGTGTGAACAAGGGTCCCTTTAGGGCACCCTTAGGTCTTTGACCATACCCCCACTCAGATTCAGCTCGGATTTGAGGGTCAAATCGACTTGGGAGCTAAACTAGAAGTGGGTGAGGGGATGACAAGAACCATAAATGTGCCGTTCTTAGGTGTGCATGGCGTTTTGCGTACACAATCGTGCATGTGCACCTTTTTTATGTTTCTGACCTGAGCATGTGCACATACTTCCTGTAATTATTCTGCACATGTTACATTTTTAACCAGTTGTATAGTTTGTGCCTTTTGGAAATGCATTTTTGAAGTTGTGGGTGAACTAACAGGTGTTTGGAGATGCTGGATTCCTATAACCATTTGTGGACGAAATTTCAATGATAACAATCCTAATGTTGGTGCTCCCATGCATTACCATATCTTCTTTGGTAATACATTAACTTCAGATCCTAGATCCAGTATGATGTCTCCCATATTGAAATGTTCAATGTTGGCATTTAGTCTGAACTCCCTACTAGTTCTTCTCCTTGTATGTAGGTGATTAACAATTTTTGGTTCTAGTTTTTCTTCCGTCTCGATGCTACATTTTTCTAGTATGTTTTGAAATATTTTCACAGATGATGGATCATTTAATAATATTACACATGATTTCAAAAATCCTTTGATTGTACTTACTTGTACCTTGGGTTGCATCTCGTTGGTATGGTCCAATAATGGAGGCATCTCATACTCCGGTGCTTCCTTGTTTTGATGCACAGTTGAAGTCGACACCATGTCTTGCTTCTAAAATTCTTGTCTGGCTTCCTTGAATATTGCTTTCTCATTCTGCGCATCAAATTTATTCCTTGGTTTGGTGTTCTTCTTCACCCATTGGTTCTGTGCTAGTTCCTGGTGAGTTGTGTCATTTCTTGTTTTAGCTCCTCCGTGAGTAACTATATTGATGTTCCATCCTTCATCCCTTGCTTTGGCTGAAATCCACTGAACATTCTAGTTGTTTTGGTTGTTGTACAAACCTACCACACTTAGAGGGGAGGGTGAATGAGTGTGGGGATCTTTTTCCCAAAACTTCCCTCTTGCACTAAAACTCATCAATTAACATTCAACAATTTATTCATTACCCATTGCTGTCATTTATAACCAGTTAGATGTGAGCACATATCAACAACATATATCAGAAATATATCATTAACAAGTCATCATCAGAATGAACACAAAGAACATAAGATGTATGTACAATTTTCTTTTTATTACGGACTACAATCCTTGGGGTTTATCAGCAACAACTGAATAGAGTACAACTCTACAAGAGAACCATCTCTATATGCAAGACTCATCTTACATTCTCAACACCAACTGAGATGAGGCAACAATCCTCAACATATATCAATCTTTCAATAGGTACATGACCTGTCAATAGTGCAGCTTGCGTGTGCACGTGCTCTAGCTCACTACAGCCCACGTGTGAACACGGCCAGTGTATAATGCAACAAGATTATGCTTTTTAGCAACTAGGGTTTTGATTTTCTTCACATTCTCAGATCCTCTGCAACCTATAATCACTTTATCTTCTATCTTCCATTGTCCAAACTGACCCACAACCAATCACAACACATCAAAGCTCTCCAATAGCTTGCTCATGCTCCACAAAAAATCAATATGAATGTTATCTCAATCATGTATAAATAACTAGTATACCATAGCAATCATGTCACTACTAAATCACAAGAGTGCTGCTCACTCCATCAACCAAATCAAGCAAACTGAGCCACATCATAGAAGCCATACCAAGAATGCCCTAAGCATTCACAACATATCAAACAATAACATCTATCAAGACAATAATGTAACCATACCAGTGTCTTAGTGATAGATCTGAGGCCATAGAATGCATATCTGGAACCTGCCTCATCATCCAAGAGCTTGGCACTAGCTCAAGCACAAATCTCCATGAGGTTATTCAGTCCATGCTCCTTGTACACAGTCAGCCCGTGTGTGCACTCACCCTATACATAGACAACCTGCATGTACACACACCCTATACACAGACAACCCACGTGGGCATTAGAAAATAGGGTTTTCTGTGAATCCGAGACTTTTTCCGTCAAGATCTCCGACATTTCCAAAACTTTGATGCGTCGATGAGATCCTCCTCTTTCTCTCTTCCTCAGAATAGATCTTCAATCATGCTCAAGAGATCCACACCAATAGGATGCTCTCACAAGAAGCTCTCCATCAATACTCCACAAGATATTCACAAGAAGCTCTCCATTTATCCACAAAGGATTCTCACCAAATGTACATTTTAGAAGAGATCCTAGCTTCTTATTTATACTTTCATCTTCTAGGTCACTTAACCCATTTTTAGGTTACTTAACCCATTTCTAGGTCACTTAACCTATTTTTCTTATTTTAGGGTTAACCACTTTCCATGAATAGGAAGTTCTCCAATACTTTATCATTTAAATATTCCTTCTTGATTTTGTCACTTTACTTTATCATTTAAATAATCCATCTTGATTTTGTCACTTTACTTTATCATTTAAATAATGATTTCTTCTTTTCAAGCACTTTTACTTCTTTGACCTTTTGGGGCTTCAAGCCTTCATATGGGGGTCCTCCAACTTCATAAGACCATAACTCTCAAACCATGAGGAGTTATGTGACATTCCACATACCACCGGAAATGGCATGTCAAGCACTATCCATCTAGGATAGTTTCACCAACAACTTCATTGATCTTCATCTCATTATTCCACATACAAGCATGGGTCCTCCAACCATTCTCCTAGGATAACCCAATCCATAAAGCGTCTTCCCATGAGGGCTTTCACCATAAGGGGACCACTTTGGAGTTCATCCATTTGTGCACCTTATCAACCATGATAAGACAATAATGATTCATCTTTGCATCAATTCACCACTGCATCATATATATCAACTATGCATCATGTATCAATGACAACTCATTGATCCATCTTCATCAATGCATCATAGCAATGATCCATGTTTATCAATTGGTTTCCACTTGGACATATATCATTCTCATCAAGTGCATCATATCAATGATCCATCTTTATCAATTAGATTCCACTTGGACATTTATCATTTTCATCAAGGGCATCATATCAATCAATTACTTGACATCAATCAAACCAAACCATTTACATCAATGACATATGATCCAACAATCTCCCAAATAATCAAACCATTGGAATCAATGACAACATGATCCAACACTAGTTCCTCTTTTCCTGGATATTTACTAATGATGTTGAACATTCCTTTGTATCATGGTCTGATGCGTGACAATTTATACGATTTGTTGGTGGAAGCGGACATTCCCTTGCATAGTGTCCCGGTTGCTAACATTTGTGACATACCATTGGTCCTCTACTGCGCGAATGTTAGACATTCGTTCCTTTTGTGTCCTTTCATCTTGCATGTGGTACACCAAACGACTTCTCACTTTTCCTTGTTCTTATTCTGGTTCAGCTAAAACATTAAGTTCTTTAAATCCTCTTTCAGCTCTTCGATGGATGGGTTTGTCTGCTAGTATTGGTTTTCTTCCAATTGCAAGGCTTCCTGTAGAGCCTCTTCCTGCGTCTGAAATTTCTTTTGTCACAGTGGATACTTTAAGTGTGGTAACAATGAATTGACAAATAGGTGTCTATGCTTCATCTCGATCATGAGATACTTCAACTTCCCCTTCATTCGCTTGAATCTCTAGTCAATCTCCCATACAAACTCTCTTGGTTTCTGTCTCATTTCGAGCATCTCGTTCATGTACTGATCTTATGAGCTTGGATTCTGGAACTCATTAATCAACAACTTCTTAATGCTGACCATTTTCCTTGTCATTGTAGGGGCACTATTTGTATATAAACTCATATACTAGTCTAGTGCATAGTCTCTTAGTGTAATAGCTAGCTACACAAGTTTGGTATCTTTATCAGTGATTTGTTTTGCTTCCCAGATATTTGCAAAAATGAACAAATGATTCTCTAGGTCTTCTGCTACTTCTCCTCGAAATTATGGTAACCTGATGGTGGTATTGTGTCCTTCCATTCCAAATGTTGAACTACTACCTCTACGTGGTGTATATACTAGACTAGTTCTTCTTGAACTCTCTCCTCCAGTTCTTGTTCCTTGTGTGGATGTACTTCCTGTTGTCTAATTGCTTCTGAACTTTGGTTGTCTAAATGGTAGTGTTCTCTTTGGTGTATCAGTTTCTCATGGGTTTATGGGTTCCACACTAACATTAACATGGATAGGATGGCTGCCTTCTCTTCCCAATCTTGGACCTCTCGACTTCCTCCCATATTTTGCATGCAGGATTGTTGGCCCTTGACCAAGTTTTGGAGATCCTTGGTCAGTTTTGACCTATTTTGGAACTTCGAAAACCTATCGAAGATGGAGCACAAGATGAAGTAGAGATCATGGGATCTCGGCCCCTTTTTGGGTCCTTTTTTGGATTTGGGAATATGTAATAGGAATGGGATGTCGACCCATGGGTTTACCCATGTTTAGGCCTATTTTGTATGTATAAATAGATGTCTAGGCTATGTAAGAAGAGAAGAAGACATGCATATCTGTGTGATATTGGGCTAAGCTCTAGTTCCATGTGATTGAAGGATTGTAAGTGCTTTACACATACTATGTGAGACTTGCAGAGCCGAGTGCAAGTGATTATAAAAGGCTTAGTGTTGTAACCTAGCTCGGGGAAGGAGGATCTGGTGAGGTGCGTGCAGATCTCCTGTCCTATGTGGAGTAGGGTTTTTGTGGCTTTGTGCATGTAATCCATTGAAGAAGATAATAAAGAAGAAGATTTGGTGGACGTAGCCCCAAGGTGGGGGTGAACCACATAAATACTGTGTTATTTTGCTTTGTGTGATATTCTGATGTTTTTATGTGTTATTTGCTAAGTGCTTTGTTATAGATAGGTAGATATATTTATTCTTTGTGCTTATTATGAATCTAGATGCTAGATATGACATCTGTGAAATTTATTAGTGCTTGAATCTACTAGATATGATATAATTCCTTATGCTAAGTGCTTATATACATTAGATCTGGGTGAATGTTACGATGTTCTATTTTATTTGCGAAGTAGATATTGGTTATATAATGACGAACTGACAGTGTTAAGTGATCTATTAAGTATTATAATCACAGATCTGTGTCCCATCTAAGGTTGCAGATACCTGAGTCCTGCAACCACCCCTACCTCTACCTCGGGTGAGACTTCATCTGCTTCACAGGTGTTGCCGAAAGGGCTAGTAGTTAGGGTTTTGTTGGTGCATTGTTGTAGCGTTGAACCCTGGGTCTTCCCCTGTGCCAAAAAATGGTTCCATTGCTGGGACCTGAAGCTGTGATTCCTAGGAACTGAGGAAGAAGAAGCTTTGTGCAAAGATTCGACTTGAAATTGTGAAAGATCTGTGTGTAGATCTGTCTCTCTAGTGCACAATACTCTACTTAGTTGACAAGCTCTGTGCTAAATAGAAGAATTTTGATCTGAAGAGGTAATATATGAAAGATTTGTGCTATGAGAAAGGTAAAAGTGAGAATTCTTGATTAAAAGAGGTAAGATCTGAAAGCTCTATGCTCTGATAAAGGTAAGAATATTGAAAATTTCTAGATCTGAAAGCTTTGTGCTCTGTAGAAGTAAGATAAGTGGAAATTTTTGCTTCAAAAGTATGGATCCAAGTATGTTTGATAGATTTTTTCCTTGATTGAAAACTAGGGTATTAATAGATGAAAGAATATTTGATATGAGTAGATCTGATAAGAATAGTGAAAAATATGTTATACCTATGGATAGAAAGAATGTTTGGACTAATAAGTGGATGCAAGATCCTAGAAATAATTTTTTACAAGTTAGCTACCATGATCCTAGTGTGAAGTACAAGAAAGGTTGGGGATCATTTAAAATAAAGAGAGGATTAACCCTTTATTACAGTTGCAGAAGGCCGAGACATCTCGCTAAGGAATTCCCTGGGAGAAGAGCCCGTTGTCTTTGTTGTAAAGCTATGGACCATCAAGTATTGGATTGTCCTAGAATGATTGCTAAGCTTGAAGAAATGAACATGAGACAAGAAAAACTTAGGGCAGATCTAGAAACTAAGATTATGACAGAATCCCAGGAAGAATCAGAGAAAGTATTGCTACAGATGAAAGAAACCTTGAATGACCACCGACATGTGAGATTATCAGAGATATTCAAAGAAAAAGAATTCCTTGAAGAAATAATAGGAGACTTCAACATGGACTGTGTTCTAGATGAGGAAACACAGGTGAATATCATGACAGAGAGAACTTGGGAAGATATAGGGAGGCCTGCTATGATTCCTTCATTAGGAGGAATAGGACTATTCAAACAAAATTTGAAAAATCTATGTGGAAAGCTCACTCGGATACCTATGAATGTCAATGGAACTTCGAAAGAAGAATATTGTGAGCTAATTAAATTTATTGAGGACAATGCCCCATTTACCATTTTACTAGGTAGACCTTGGATTGAAAAATACCAGGCCAGAAGGAAGGAAGAAGAAGAAGTTTTAGAACAACAGAAGTAAGAGTTAAAAGAATTCATGACTAGAAGGATCACACACTTGATTGAAGAACAAAAGAACAGATCAAAACTATTTAACACCAGAGACCCATATGTCGAAGTTGAAAGTACACTAGAAGACCCATAGAGGATTGAAGTACCTATTCTAGATAAAGAATAAGGATCACCTTCGAATCTTAAGAAATAATCTCAACAATGTGAAGTCACTATGTTAAAAGAAGATAAGAATCAGAACAAAAAGAAGCATACTGAGAAGAAGATCACTAGGAAGAAGGTTAGAAAGCTAAGTAAGAAGAGAGCTAAGATCGACAAGTTGCAGAAGGTTCTAGAGGGAACCTTGCAAAAGGAAAATTTGTAGAATTGGAGCTTCGTCGGGATATCAGAACAACGTCACATGGCACTATGCCATCGTGAAGCAATATAGTTGTTGGGGACATTATGACCATTAGAACATCGCTCTGAATGGATAGAAAGATATTTATGAACAGACAACTTGACATATGATCATTGGGACCATGCCATAACAAACATAATAGAGTTAATGGCGCCTTCATACGCATTACAAGCGACCCATTGCCGAGTTACATATTTATCCCGTCACTCCATGCACTGAGAACACTTTTGCCAACTGAGAATTCGAGCCCATAGACTAAGTTGATATTGCACAGTGATTATCGCATTGTTTCCACCTATTCTATTATAGTGTCTAAGTTATTCATTGAACCCGAGATTGTTAACCCCAAGTGTGTATGTCGGATGAGTTGAGCATTCTAGAGAAAGTTGTTGAAGAAGTTCTGATCGACCTCATGACTGAAAGAGTCATGTCAATGTCTACAGGTGTACAAGAATCATCGACGTGACGATTGCCAACCTCTCCATCCATTTCTCGTGGAGTCGGACCATCTCGTCCATCAGATGAAAAACAAACCAAGCACATGGATGATCTAGAGAATGCCAAATTGATCCCAACGATATTACCTGCCTATATTCCACCTCTGAGTGGTGAAGTAAATCGAGACATCATACCCATAGAATTCGAATACACCTTGGTTATGGCATACCTTTTGAAGGGGATATGCACAATTTATGCAGATCAAGATAAGAGTGCAGTGCTGAAGTTCAACGACTTCAACCTTAGAGATTGAAAAGTCTACAACATGCTCGCTCCACATAAGTACCTAATGAGAACTAAGGGGAAGAATTTGAATATTACCCCATAGAAATGGACCCATGACCTCATGTAGTTCACCCTACTGAACATCATGAAGATTCCCCACTTCGGAAGACACGAGGAGGTGAATACCTGTGTCAAGCTGCTGCTTTCTTGTTACCATGCTAGATATTTGTGGCTGAATCGTCGTATAACAGTTGATCCAGTGTTGATCAACCAGATCACAGGGTTGAGTATGCAAGGACATGATCCACAAGAGTTTTACCTTGGAAAATCCATGGATCGCGCTCTTGCACAGAATATGAACGACAGTTATGGTGATGTCGATAAAGGAATGCGAGGCTACAATGTAGATTCTATCCAGAGTGGCACAGTGCACCTCACCTATAAGTTGATTGAAGGGAAGTTAGTACACAAGAACCGACCTACCCAAGTCACCGATTTTGTTTTCGACCTCGCAGGGAAGTGTGTGGAAGGCCTTGAGATGAACTGGGTGAAGTACCTGGTGAACTAGTTAGAACTCAACTGTAGAGAAGCATAGGATCAAGGATACAAATTTCATTTTAGCTGGCTCTTGATCCTTATAGATTTTATTGCCTGGAAGATGTCGAAAGGTGCGACCTTCTCGGACATCGATCCTTTTAAACCACTCACCACGAAGTTCAGTACACTGTGGTACTCAAGCGATATGAATAAACAGTGGTAGTTAAATGTTGTTTTTCATACCTACTACATTCAGTTGAAGATATCCATACAGTCCGAGCCTCGCATGACTCCGAGCACTCTTCACCGGTTTAGACCTTTGATGAATTTCAGTGCAGATCAACATTTTATTTACATCACAACACGCACCGATGAACATAAGCAACAACTTCAATCCTACTATAAGTTGACAGAGGAGCACTTAGAGGAGATCACTAAGTACTGGTCAATGAACCTCCTTATTCCAGCAGACCCTACGGAGATATATGACATCGACATCCCAGAAACAATGCAGGATACACTTGAACCGAGTAGGACAAAGAAGACCGAAGAGGTCCATGAATTAGACAGTGCATCCGTGAATACTGATTCCATATCACCAGAGCAAGGAGGTGATGGTGAAGAGTTACATGAAAAAGAAGTTGAACAGAAGCAAATAGATGAGGTTGATCCTCTGAAGAAAAGGAAAGTTTCACCTCTGAAACCTTCCTCCCAGAAGAAAGCAAAGGCTAGCATGACCAAGATGCAGACCGTCCTCACCTCTCATGACTTTGAATTCCTTATAGCATCCCTTCAAGATGCTTCATTGGAAATAGAAGAGAAACAAGAAGCAAAGCAAGAAGAGATGTATGATCAAATTGAGATTGAACTCCGAAGGGTGCAGTAGGCTCTATAGTCCATCCGCGTAGTCTCCACTACATCGAGAGAACCAACATTGGGAGATGAGCCAACTCAAATCCACTACCTATCCGATATAGTTGAAGCTCACCTTCGACGAGCAAAAGAAGAAACAACACAAGCCATAGAGGATTTGACACAAGTGAAAGGAGTACACGTAGAGAAACACAGTGCTATAGATAAGGAAAAGCTTTCTCTCCAAGCAAAGTTTGATGCAGAAAAATCACAGGTACAACAAGAAAAGGAACACTTGCTCACAGAGAAACTCAAAGTAAAAGAAGCGGTCAACATAGCACTTCTCTCTGTGAAAGTGGTAGAAATCAAGGAGGAAGACCAAGTTACACAATAGGTGAACTAGCTAGAAGAAGCCATCCATTAGCTACAACAACACATAGAAGATTTGGAGCTACGTGTTGTGCTTGAGACCCCACAAGATGTAAGAGACCAAAGAGAAGCAATTGCTAGGAGCGAATTTGAAAGGCTAAAGTCTCTTACCCTGGAATGTAAGCAACTCACCGATCATGGTGCCCAGACCTATGAACAAATCACAGAGAAACCAGAATTTAAGACACTAGAGTTGCAACTCCAAGAGGTGAAGTATCAAGCCGAAAATATACAGGCATAGCTAAATCCCCTGTCAGCTGTGGAAAGAATGAAGCGATCCCAAGAGAAATGGACTGCCCAGTAGTAGATACACACTATCCAGAGAAGATTTATGGAAGTAACTCAGAGGCTCCAACCCATTGAAGATAAGGCCTATCAATTGTTTACAGAGGTAGAAGGCCAAGGAGCAGAGTTAGAGAAGGTTGTGACTACAACTAAACAATGTATAGAGGGACCTATAAATGACACATCATCCAAGAGTTAACAGAATAGGAGGTTGTGGCACAACGACAAGTTGAAGCAACTCGAGGTGTTTGAAGAAGACCTAGTCAGACCAAAGTGACTCGGGATGAGTCACAGGCGAGTGTTGGGGGCCTGTTGGCCCTTGACCAAGTTTTGGAGATCCTTGGTCAAGTTTGACCTATTTTTGGACTTCGACAACCTGTCGAAGATGGAGCGCAAGACAAAGTAGAGATCACGGGATTTCGACCCCTTTTTGGGTCCTTTTTGGGATTTGGGAATATGTAACAAGAATGGGATGTCGACCTATGGGTTTGCCCATGTTTAGGCCTATTTTGTATGTATAAATAGATGTCTAGGCTATGTAAGAATAGAAGAATATATGCACATCTGTGTGATATTGGGCTACATTATAGATCTATGTGATTGAAGGATTGTAAGTGCTTTGTGCATACTGTGTGAGACTTGCAAAGCTGAGTGCAAGTGATTATAGAAGGCTTAGAGTTGTAACCTAACTTAGGGAAGGCAGATTTGGCGAGGTGTGCGAAGATCTCTTATCCTATGCAGAGTAGGGTTTTTGTGGCTTTGTGCATGTAATCCATTGAAGAAGCTACTAAAGAAGAAGAGTTGGTGGACGTAGCCCCAGGGTGGGGGTGAACCAGGTAAATACTATGTTATTCTTCTCTGTGTGATATTCTGATGTGTTTATGTGTTATTTTCTAAGTGCTTTGTTATAGATAGGTAGATATATTTATGCTTTGTGCTTATGATAAATCTGGATGCTAGATCTGACATCTATAAACTTGCTTAGTGCTTGAATCTTCTAGATCCAATCTAATTCCTTATGCTAAGTGCTTATATACATTATATCTAGGTGAATGTTGTGATTCTCTGTTTTATCTGCGAAGTAGATATTGGTTATATAATGAGGAAATGATGATTCTAAGTGCTCTATTAATTATTATAATCACATATCTATGTCCTAGCTAAGGTTGCAGACACCTGAGTCCTACAACCACCCCTGCCTCTACCTGCTTCGCAGGTGTTGCCAAAAGGGCTGATAGTTAGGGTTTTGTTTGTGCATTGTTGTATCATTGAACCTTGGTTCTACCCCTGTTCCAACAAGGATTTCCTCAATCTGATCCACTTCCTGAAGATCCTTTACTTCTTCCTCATCACTTGCCAAGACTTCCCTCGTGGCTACGAATCTCTTCTTGGTATTCACCTTGTATTGTTAGGGTACTCCGCTACGCATCTTCTAGTTGTCGCCATGATCTTCTTGATTTTGTTTTCATCCATCATGATTGGGTCCAAGGGTTCCTCCTTCTTTCCATTATCCTTTCCTCTTTCCATTCCTCCTCTTTCTGTCAGTGCTTCCCCCCTTTCCCCATGCAAGTAGGGAAGTTTAGTTGTCTGACTCCATTGTCATTACACCTTTGTTATATAACAATATCTTAATAGAAGTATAAAATGATCGAATGTACCTTCCTCACGGTCCTCGTAGAAACTCTTTCTCTGTTGTGTTGTACGACTTCATTGTGTCGATTACAAACTCTATTATAAACCCTACCACAATATTGTCCAACCAAAAATCGACTGCATGGGTGAACTTGTTGTTCACTTGTTGTAACTGATCAATCTTTACTGGGGTCTACTCTATTTGTTTAATCCGGTTCATTGCATGGTTATCCTTCAAAATTAGTATCCACTCCTGTAATAAATGTGGAAAATCGTAGAAAAAGACTTCGTGCAAATCAATAATACATATTTCTCTAGATACTTGCGGGGTGTTATTCTAGGGTTTCTATTGTCTTTATGTGAAAACTATAGCTCTTTTGTTCTTAAACAAGTTTCGATCTTTGCTTTTTTTGGGTTCCACAGTCTCAACATTCCCTTTTAATAGCTCAGTTCTCTCTGCCCCAATATTTTCTTGATCTGCCACCGAAAACTCTTCGACTTATCACGTCTACTCAATCATCTCCTATTCCTACCAATGACAAGGAAACCATATGTTGGTTACTTCTCTTCTATACTGCCTGCATTTATATTGACCTAGGGTTCATGTCTTTCAAGTTTCCAAAAAATCCTCTAAAACTATTGGCCCTCCTGGTAAACCAGAAGGCAACACAACACACAGAATGCGCTGCGTAGTCTCACCCGAGATAGCTTTAATGGGTGGTTGTAAGACTCAAGTTTTCACAACCTAGGATTGAGTATGAGATATGAGATCTAACCATTGAACCATTATTATAATTTGTAAATGAAACATACTGTTATTCACGATTATGCAGTAAATCCACCAACTTATTCCCTCAATATTGCAAAAGTATTTAAACAGACAATATAATAACCCATTCATTCAACATAATAATAACTACTGAAGACAATAAAGATATGCATGCATTCATCACATAACACAAATGTTACCGTGGTTCACCCCCTCCTTGGCTATGTCCACAAAGATTTGGCTCTTGGCTATTTATTATGATAGTTATGCATCTACAATGCCACACACTTATGACTCTTCTCAGTCGGGTAAGATCTATATGAGGTGGACTAGATCGCACCAGACTCCAAAGCCTGTGATCTAACCCTCAAGATCTACCTTCCTTCATCTCATCTAGCTCAACAAATTATACAGAACAAATTATACAAAAAATATTACACATCGCATAAACTCATGCGTACTACCATATTAGCAACAACAATCTGAACAATACAAAATCCAACCTTCTATGATACCTATGTATTGCTATTTATATGCTTCTGGCTCCTTAGCGATTTAAAATACATTACCAAAACCTTAACTCTATTGGATTTAGGTATTCCTCCCATGCATGTGTGTTATTCTTCCTTTCAGTTGTTACCTTCCTTGCATGCACACATGTTGTTCTTCCTTCCTGCTGTCTCTTTCCTCGTGCATGATTTTTTGCCCCAAAAACGCCTTGCTTTTCCTCTTTGGCCTACCTCCAACATGTACCTAGTTATACTGCACAAGGTTATCTTGTGATCACGTTTTGTTGTAATGCTAATGTGTGGGTTTTAATGGTGGTGACACCTGGTTGAAATGAGGTTCTTATTTCCTTGTCATCATCTCTTCTTTCACCATGTAAGTGTCTTAATTTATTTCTCTGATCAGTTCCAGCGTTATACAATCCTTATCATCTTGACCCACTGATTTGCAAAAAATTCAATATGAAATTTTTGGTAATGTATTATACTTATGTATTATTGGACAATGATATGGATCATGCCCATGTGTCTTACAAATAGTTCACCATGGTCCTCTTGTTGGAAAGGGGTTTGGTACCCCTACTTCCAAGTATTGTGCAAAAGTTGGACATTCATTCTTATAATGTCTTTCTGTCCTACATATTTTAAACCAAACAACTTATCTTTTCTCTTTTCCATTATTTTGGTTCAGTTGAAATGTCAAATTCTTGAAATCCTCCTTTAGCTCCTCTATTATTGGATATGTCTACTGATACTATTTTTCTTCCAGTTGTAGGGATTCCTGTAGAGCTTCTTTCTGATTTTGGAACTTTTGTTGTCTTAAAGAATACTTCAAGTGTGGTAAGAGTGAGTTCACAAATAAATGCCTATGTTGCATATCAATAATTGAATATTTCAACTTACCTTTCAGACATTTGAACCTATGATTAATCTCCCAAATAGACAACAATAGTCTTTGGTACTCCTTGTGGACTGTTTACATACAGGCTCATGTACCATTCCAATGCGTGGTCTCTTAGTGTGATAGATAACTACGTCAGATTTGCATCCTTATATGTGATATACTTTACTTCCCAGATCTTCTCATAGATGAACACATGCTTTCCAGGGTCCTTTGATGCCTCTCTCCAAAATTATGGTAATCTGATCGTAGGATCTTGTCCTGCCATTTTGAACTATTTTGAACTACTACCTCAGCGTGATGTAGATAGTTTACTGTTACGTCTTGAACTTTCTCTCCCAGTTGATTGTCCTTGATTGAACCCTTGTCCTATTTCTCCTCTTCCACTAAAATTCGATTGTCTAAACATTAGTGTTCTTTCAGGTGTATTAGTCACACATGGGGTTGTAGTTTTGTAATATTCCATATATTAAAAGTATGCAAGACATAAATAAAATGCCAGAAATGGAAGATAAATAACAATATAACCAGAACAACACCACTATAACACTGAAATTATATCAGAATAACACTAGAAAGAGCACCTTGATTTAGAGAACAATGTTCACGGGCCTCTTCGAGGGGGAAACCTCCAGTCGAACAGGGATCTATTACAATAATATCCAAGCTAGGGTTCTCATACCCTCGACTCCTATTTATAATAAATATGTCTATCAAAAGAACCATCTAGAGGAATATCCTTCTAGAAGCGGAAGCTCCTATTAGGTATTCTTAAATTCAACTTATTCTACCTTATTGCAAGACCTTATTAATATTGACCTTTATTACATCCAAATATATTTTTCTACCTACATGAGGGGTTAGGTCCCTAACATGTCCTCCCCCTTAAAGAAAACCTTTTCCTCAAGGCTTGAGATATGGAAATTGCTGCAGAATGGTAGTTGGTTCCCAAGTGGCATATGATGGAGTTGTATCTTTCCACTGGACTAACACTTTCTTGATGGTTCATTGATACAGGAGACACTCACGCTCATCCAAAACTTCTTGTGGTTGTAGCCAAATGGATCCTTCTTCATCCAACTCAGGAAGGTTGGTTTGAGTTTGGCACTTATCTCCAATCACCTTCTTTAAGCATGAAACATGAAAAACAAGATGTAGCTTAGAATGAATGGGTTGTTGAGAAATACTGAGAGGAGGGGGGGGGTGAATCAGTGTTTTTGAACAATCAATCGATTTCCACTTTTCTTTCATTGAAAACCTTAGGCTACTTTGTAGAGACCAGCTGTTGTACATTCTTACGAAAACAGGAGTGCATCCAGAGATCTTATTATGAATTTCTTCATTCATCAGATGTCTTATTAAGCAATAGATCAGTGCAGTAATAACAAAATAAATCAACACACATGAATAAGACACACGAACACCAGGATTTAAGGTGGAAAACCAAATCGGGAGAAGACCACCGCTGCCGTTGTCTCTGTCTTCAATAATTATTAAGAAAACGTTTTACAACATTGTACTAGTGCAGACTCATACTAGTACGCAGGCTTCTACCTGCAGAAGGATGCAACCTTCTCTCGTTTACCAGCCTTTCCTGGAAGGGAGCTTCAACCCCCTGAAGATAGCACCAGTTTCTACTGGTAGGATGCTTCTACTGAAGGTTTAACCCTCAGACTCTCTGCTGACCATGTTTCATTAATTTTCACACTGGATCAAGCAGTTTCATCTAGTGGCTATGACAACAACAGAAATTATCTCTAGAGTAAACACAGATCTACAGACTGCCAGGCAGCTGCAAAAGATTCTTAAACACATATTAAACAAGTCAATAAACCTGGATATGATGCCGCAGCTCTCATGGTTGTTAAACCCACGCCCGAGAACTCTCTGTCAGTGTAGATCTGTCGCCCAACTGCCACAATGAGGTTCCTCCCTCCTCAAACCTTCCATGCGGCCTGCACAAATGACCTCAGCCACCTGTAGATATCCCTTCTGTCAGAAAATGGCCTCCGTGTCCTCCAATAAGGACCTCTGCAACCTATCACCGTCCTCCTTTTCTTCTATCGAATCCCCTGTAGGAAGAGCATTGACCCCTTCTTAAGCCCATTGGTCTAGAACCATTTCAACGCTCATCGGGTCTCATATTTATTGCTCGGGGGAAATCGGGACCCTTTTTAAAATTTTAAATTAAATCTACGCGCGCCCCCTTTTTAAATCAATGGTTCTGATCAATTCTGTATCTGACGATCCAGATTCACTCGTGATTTCGCGTTTCACGAAATCGGGGTTTTTGATGTTCCCATGCACATGCCTCCGGGATTCCGATACTCCGATCCCCGATGTGTCCCTACACACGCTGACAGCTGGCCCCTACTCATCGGGGTTTCACGGATCACGTTTCTGAATTTCACAAACTCTTGTCAGCGGGATCCCCGATTTCTCGATGAACAAAATGCTGACGGCACCTTGATCTTCGACACCTGTCCCTCAGATGGACGGTCCCGATCCCTTCGGGATTTCAAGACTTTCGATGTCTCATTTCCTTCGACCTCAGGAACTCCGATTTCCCGATGGCCAATATGTCGATGGTGCCCGATCCTTTGCCACGCGTCCTTCCAGATGAATGGCTCTGATCTTTCCGGGGTTTCGAGACCTGCAAGTCCCGATGCCTCTACTGACGTCACACGTGGTTTGACACGTGTTAGATCCTGCCACGTGTCACTCTGATTCGTGACTTACATGTGCCTGAAGTGTTGAATCTGCCTGACACCTGTCATTCCCTGGTTGTGCCACGTGTCCCTAGATGACGTGGCCTGCTGTCATGAGTTGGATCAACAGTGTAGAAGACATGTTGATCTGACGGTTCAGGTTCAGATTCATTCTGGATTCAACGACTGCGATTAAATCACGAAATCGCATTTTGCGATTTTAGAGTTCTTGATGTCAAGAGATTTTGGCAATACAAAGTCCCGATCCCCGATACTCCGATACGGGCTGTGATCAACGGTCCATAACACTTCTTATCCAACGACTGTGATTACATCGCGAAATCGCATATCGCGATTTCGGGATTTTCGTTGTCATTGTTCACGGGACTCATGAAACTCCGATTCACGATTCTCTGATGAAAAGAATCAACGGTCCAGATCTTCATGCTTGCTTTAACGGCTACGATCAAGTCGCGAAATCGCATATCGCGATTTCAGAGTTTTCATTGTCGAATGAATTTCACATTTCAAAGTCCCGATCCCCGATTCTCCGATGGCTTATCTCCCTCGCAGCTTCTGCAGATCTGACGGCTGTCAACGACGCTCTGTAGCAATCATACACGCCTATCCAAAAACTCGACCATACACTGATTTTCTAACATAAAGCTCTTCTTCCTCCTTTGCCTCATCCTTTGCCATCAATGACAATATTTCCAACATGGGTAAATCTAATTGATAGGCCACCTGTCCCACATGCTTGAGAATGGTATAAGGACCATAAAATTTGGGCACCATCTTCTGACAATGGTTGACCTTGAGGGAATTTTGATTGTAAGGTTGCAGTCGAAGAAACACCTGATCCCCTTCTGCAAATTGATGTTCAAAGTGACCTTGATATGCTTGTTACTTCATGTGATTCTGGACCATGAACAAATTCTCTTTGGGGGTATGGAGAATAACCTCTCGAAATGTAAGCGTTTGGTCAACCGCCTGGACCTTCGAGACACCTGGTAAATATAAGAGAACTGAAGGTGTCTTTTGTCCATATACCACTTCAAAAGGAGTCATGAGGGTATTTGTATGGTATGAAGTGTTGTACTACCATTCATCTAGGGGTAACCATTGAGCCCACTGATTTTTATTTTCTGATGTAAAACACCTCAATTATGTTTCCAAACACTTGTTGAAAAATTCAGTTTGACCATCAGTCCAGGGATGATAAGTTGTGCTGAGATGCATTTGGGTGCCCTATAGCTTGAACAATTCTTGCCAAAAAATGTTGGTGAAATTTGGGTCACGATCAGAAACAATAGAATGTGACATGCCATGAAGCTTGAAGACCTGATCCATGAAAAGTTGAGCCACGATGGATGTTGTAAATGGGTGTTGAAGAGAACATAATTGAACATACTTGGAAAGGAGATCAACTACCACCATGATGACTGATTTATTTCCCAATTTAGGTAAGCCTGTAATAAAATCCATAGAGATATCCCTCCAAATACTAGGTGGAATCAGAATCGGTTGTAGTGTGCCAGAAGATTTGACTGTTTCTCCCTTGTTGCATGGACACACATCACATTCAGCTACAAAATTATGAACGTCTTGTTTCATACCATCCCAGGAAAAAGAACATTTGACCATGTCATAGGTTTTGGTAAACTCGGAGTGCCTAGCTATAGGTGTAGCATGAAGCTCATAAAATACCTTGGATTTAATTTTTTATTGTATACAAACGACCTTTGTATCGAAGCTCATCATGGAGCCAAGAGTACCCTGGGGAAATTGGAGAATTGGACTGCAATTGTTGTATCATATGCGAACATTTGGGATTTTGTAGACATTCTTGGTGAATGGCTTGGAGACAATCTGGTACAATGAAGGAGAAAGAGAAACTGGATCTTTCATATTCATATTTTTGGGAAAGTGCATCCGCAACCACATTGTCTTTTCCTTTCTTGTAAATGATCTCATAATCATATCCAAAGAGCTTAGTCACCCATTTTTGCTGCTCTGGGGAGGAAATGCATTGTTCCAAAAAATACTTTAGGCTTTGATGATATTTCTTAATTTGGAAGCATTTCCCCAATAGATAAGGGTGCCACAGATCAACAACATGCATAATAGCCAACATTTTCTTTTCATAGATTGATTTGCCCAAATTTTGTTCAGACAGTTATTTGTTGGTAAAGGCCAAAGGCTTACCCTCTTGCATAAGGACAATGCCAATTCATTTCCCTGAAGCATCACATTCTAGGACAAAGGTCTTTGTGAAATCAAGAAGGGCTAGGACTGGAGTGGTGCACATGGCCATCTTCAAGGTTTAGAAATCCTGAGCAGGTTCTGGAGTCCAAGTGAAAGATTTCTTTTTAAGGATTGCAGTGAGAGGTGCCTCAATCTTTCCATAATTCTTAAAAAACTTGTGATAATAACATGTTAATCCTAGAAATCCATGCAATATTTTGAGAGTCTTTGGGTGAGGTTAGTCTTGCATAGCTTCAATATTTTTAGGATCCACCCTAACGCCATCCTTGCCAACAAGATGATCCAAGTACTCAACTTTTGATGTGCTAAAAGAACATTTATATTGTTTCAGGAAACATTGGTGTTGAGAGAGTAGATGGAGAACTCGATCCACATGAGTAAGATGGTTTGTCCTTTTTTTTCTATAGATGAGGATATCATGAAAGAAAAATAAGACAAAATGACGGAGAAAAGGACGAAAGACATGATTCATAAGGCTTTGGAAGGTCGAGGTGGCATTACACAAGCCAAAGGGCATGACCAAAAACTCATAGTGGCCCTCATGAGTTCTAAAGGAAGTCTTAGGAATGTCTGCCTCCTTCATATGGATATGGTGGTATCCAGAACAAAGATCAAGTTTAGTAAAGAACTGAGTGCCACTTAATTCATCCAAGAGGTCATCAATGACAAGAATGGGAAATTTGTATTTAATTGTGAGTTTGTTGAGGGCGCAGAAGTGAGGACACATGCACAAAGAAACTTCTTTATTCAGGACCATGATCACAGGAGAAGAGTAGGGGCTCCTACTAGGGTGGATAACATCTGCGTTAAGCAGTTCTTGAACCATTTTTTCAATTTCATTTTTTGGGGAAAAGGGGTGACGATAGGGATGAATATTGGGAGGAAGGATTCCTCGTACAATGGGAATGGAATGATCATGAACACCATGGGAAGGAGGGAGTCCCTGGGGAGTGGAAAATACCACTTGATGTTTAGAGAGGATGGATTGGAGGTCTTGTGGCACAAAGTGTGTTTTAATTGTTTGTATGGCCTGGAGTTGGGAAATAATGCCAGAATGACATTTTTTAGTAGCTTTTCCATACAATGGGAACTAATGATCTCAGGTGAACCAGTGGTGATGCCTTGGAACTTATATTTTTGGTCCTCTTGGTCGAATTACATGGTTAATTCCTTAAAATCCATGAGAATGGTACCCAAAGTCCTTAGCCAGTCTGCAACCAAAACAATGTCACATCCGCCCATGTCGATAGCAAACATATGAGATTTCAGGTGGTAGTCACCAATTTGGAGACACACATTTTCAAAATGCTCTCCACATTTCATGGATCCACTGTTGGCAAAGGGTCAGACCCAGAGTTCATCTCCAAGAGAACACCAACAATCCCTAACTACTAACCCTTTCGGCTACACCTGTGAAGCAGATGCAATCTCACCTGAAGAAACTATGGGGGGGTTGCAGGAAAAAAATGTCTACAACCAAGGGAAATATCAAGTGGATCCAATACTAGAATAATACAACATGCATATATCACTTATCAGCTTAGATCTATTCTATACATCTATCGGATCTACCACAACAATGAAATAACAATATATCAAGGAAAATATCATAGCATCAATCACACACACAAGACAGATATGCGTGTTTCACCCTCTCTCTAGGGATACTTCCACATAACTATTCTTTTTGATATATTAAGATGAAAGCATACAACTCTGATCCACGCTCTTAGCCAGCAAATATTCTCTCTTATCTCTATCTCTTCCCTCCATGTGCACCTAGTTGCAGGGTTGATATTCACACCCAGCTAAAGATCTTACAACACCATAAGGATATTCACTCAACACTTCTCTCTCTCACAACAATCCTCACTTGATCATACAAAGATAACGACAACATCTTCTAGAACGACTCGAACCTGAACTTGAAAAATCTTGAATGAACTTGATCTTGATCTTGATCGAGCCCTCTTCCCTCATATAGGTTTGTATTTATACATTACAATATCCCACCAACATTCGTAGGCCAAAACCTAGGTGTCAAAACCCTAGATACCAAACCCATAGGTGTCTAAAACCCTAGGTCAACTTGACTTGCATTTTCAGGGCTTCACCAGCCTATCTTTCCTTCCTTCTCATGCGGTGCTCCAAAGCATCTAATGGTGGATTCTTCCTCTTGCTGATTTGTCCACGATCCATCTTTCTTTCTTATCTGTCATCCTTGATCTCCTAATTCAACAGTTTTCTTCCTCGGACTTCGCTCCATATTTTCTTCTCTTTTTCTTACTTCGACCCAATAATAGTCACTGTGTCTTCCGCGAAGTTCACATTTTGCCTTTTCTTCCTTGTTCTTCACTTACTTCCATAACTAAGGGCCAACAACCCCTCAACATGCACCTGTGACTCGTCTTGAGGCACTTTAGATATGATCTTTCTTTTTTAGTTCAACTTCAGACTGCGCAATGCAACCTCTTCCTTATGTTCTATGCCTCCTCTCCTTCCTTGTGCAGACTGACTTTTCTATGTCTAGTACCCATTTTCAACTGCACCTGGTACCTAGACCCTTTTCCTTATCCTTTTACTTAGAGTTGTGAAGTATCTTTTTTTCATAGTACAACTTACCCCAGCTCCCATTCACTAATCCTTCCTTCCATTCTCCCTTTAAAGTCTTTAACTACACAACTCCTCCTTCTGTAACATAAGCGATCTCATATGGCCCAAGTCAATGTGTTCTGAACTTCCCAGGATGCTTGATGAACTTACTTTCATATGCCAGTACTAGATCACCTTGTTTGAATGCCTTCTTCTTGATGTGGTTGTCATGATAGGCCTTCTCTCTTTCCTTCTGTACCTGTTGATGAAATCCTGCAACAAATCTGTCTTCCTCCAATTCAACCAGTCGTGCAAACCTCTCTTGAACAACACCAGTGTCATCCATATCTGTAAAGGAAACAATTATTAGGATTGGTACCAAATATTCCATTGGCATAATGACTTCGAGACCATATACTAATTTAAAGGGGGTCTGCATTTTTAGTTTCTTGCAAGTGGTTCTATAGGCCCACAATACTACTGGTACTCTTAAATCCCAGTCATCCTTGTTCACACTGCAACTCTTCATCAGTTTTTTTTCCAAGATCTTGTTGAATGCTTCAATGGTCCCATTTTCTTGTGGATGGTAAGGTGTGCTCTTCTAGTGATGGACTGCAAATTCCTCAGTCAGGGATTCAATAGTCTTATTTATGAAATGTGTGCCTTGATCGCTCATAAGGATCTTTGGGCATCCAAACTTGGTTATGATGTCATCGAATATGAAGCGCGCAACTGTAGTTGCACTAAAATCCTTGAATGCTCTTGCTTCAGCCTATTTGGTCAAGTATTTTTTCGCAGTAATGATGTACCTTGCTCCTGTGCACTTCTCTGATGGGTTTATAGGTCCCATGAAATCAATGGCCCATTTCTTGAATGCTTGTAGGGTCAGCTATGGTGCTAATGGAATTTCATCCCTTTTGGATGGTTTCCAAAATATTTTGCACACATCGCAGGCTTTGTAATAGTGTTTATCATCTCTGTGTAAGGTAGGCCACCAAAGGCTTGCTCTAAGAACCTTCTGCGCAGTTTCTTTCCCTGCATAGTGTCCTCCTGCAATGCCTTCATGAGATTCTGCGAGGATCATCGGTCTCTCTGCTTCCATAATGCACCTTTTCAATATATCATCAAGTCCCATTTTGTATAGCTGTCCAACTATAAGAAAAAAGTCTGCAGCATGCACTACTAGTTGTTTCTTCTAGGGAATTGTATACTCACTAGGTGCCATTCCTGTTGACAGGAAATGGACTATTTTTGTGAAGTGGTCATCGATATTTCTAATGGATAGTAGCTGTGCATCTGATAGTGTATCCTAGAAATTAGTGGGCTCTTCTCCATGTTCCAACCTCGACAAGTGGTCAAGACCTTTGTTCATTCTTCTTGGCTTTACTATGATCTCAAAGTCATATTATTGAAATAGAAGAAGCCATATGCATATTCTCCCCCCCAACAGTGGCTTTTTGAATAGGTATTTCAATGTGGAGTGATCAGTAAACATTTTAAAGTGTCCTCCCAACAAGTAGTGGTGGAATTTCTGCAGTGCATACACCATGGCTAACCCTTCTCTCTTGGTAGTGGTGTAGTTGATATCAGTTGTTGATAACTTCCTGCTGGAAAAAGATAACGAGTGGTCAATGTCTCATGTTATTGGTTGTGCTAACACATCTCCCAATGCAATAGAAGATGCATCAACATGTACATGAAACTCCTTGGTCTAATATGGGAAAACTAGAATGGGCGCAGTGACCATCTTTTGTTTCAGTGTGTCGAAGCTCTACTGGCATTCCTCTGTCCAACTGAAATGACAATCTTTCTTCGAAAGCTTCTCCATGGGTGTTGTAATTTGGGCATATCATTTAATGAACTTCCTGTAATATCCTATGTGTCCCAGTGTAGTGCGCAACTTTTTGAATGAAGTAGGAGGTGGGAGATCAACTATAATGGCAATTTTAGATGGATCAACCAGCAATCCCTGCTTGCATACAATATGGTCCATCAACACTCCAAATCGTGAGAAGAATATGCGCTTCTTCAAGTTCAAGGAAATTTGACACTGCCTGCATTTGTCCAACATTATCCTTAGACATTCAATATGATTATTTAATAAACTAAAAACAGTCCAATCATCAAAATATCCTTCTAGAAATTTATGCAAAAACTCCTTGGATGCTTCGACCACCAACCTGGAAAAGATGGATGGGGCATTCTTTAATCCAAATGGCATCACTGTATACTAAGAGGACCCCCATTCTATTGCAAATGTGGTCTTGTGGCGATCTTCCTTGTCAATATGGATCTAATGGTATCCTGAAAATCCATCTGTAAAAGAATATACTTCCTAGCCTCCCACATTATCTAACACTTCGTCAGTGAATGGTGTAGGGAAGGGTTCATGCAAAAATGCATCATTTATATTTTCGATATCTATGCATATCCTAATCTCTCCCGTCTTCTTGTCTTACACCACCATAGGGCTAATCCACTCTGACTCTTCCACAGGTTCTATAATTCCTACTTCCAACATTCTGTCGAGCTCAATCATTACTTTCTCCTTATATTTGGGGTTTAGTCTGTAGGGTCTCTATTTGACTAGTCTTGCATTTGGTTTCAAAGGGATTCTCATCTCTCCCATAGGCCCTTTAATTTCCTTCATATCAGTGAACTTGGTTGGAAACAAGTCCTGATATTCATGCAGTAATTCTGTAATCTTGTCAATAGTGGCAGCATCCTAGTAATCTCCAACATTTGCAAGATTTGGTGTATGTTATGTTCCAATATTGACCTTCTTAATCTTAATAGGCTGTCCAATGAATGGTAACTCAACTCCTGGTCCTTCCACATCACTTTGGCCTTCTGTTTCTGTAATTTTCACCTTTCTTGGATCATCATCTTCATCAACATTGATGTTATAACAGGCTTGCAGTTTCTGGAGAGGCGCAGTCCATTCATCCTCTTCTTTTTCCAAAGGGAGGATAGAGGCCTCCTCAAATACTTTTTGTCTAACAATATGTAGTGCTTGATCTATCAAAGGATATTGAATTTCAAATAAGAAGGTGGTTACAAAATTTTGAGTCATGCCTTCCCAATTTGTAGTGATGAGGCACATCTCTTCTTGAAGGTACCAGTTGATAGGTGTTGTGTCCATAGTGTTAATGAATTTGTGCACCCACTATTCTTGAGGAATGTTTCTCCAGGCTGCTTCACAACTTTGCACATGGTCCTTTGGGCAACTTCAACCTGGTACCAAACTTCATAGCCTTCTGCTTGTGTTGAGAACCGCACTATCATCAAGGTACGACATTGTACCCAATCTCTAATGTTACTTTTATGTGTACCCCACCATCTTGTTGGGGTTGCTTTCAAGGCCTCATCCATCACCAACAATATTTTTTGCATTGGTACACTTTCTTCAAAGTCCGACAAGAAGGTTTCTAAAGGATTTAGACCATCAAAGGTGGGTAAGTTACTTACTATTGTGTTGATCCAATGAACTTCTCTAGTTAATTTGTGACATCTTCTTGTAGATACTTCATACATTTTATTCTTCCAGTTCTCCAGTGCTTCTTCTGAGTTTGATGAACATACGTTGTCACTTTGCCAGCTTAGGCTTCCATCGGTCGTAGGATTAATGTAATCTTGTTGCTTGATTGTTAGTTTGTATATGTTTTCCAGTTCATATGCATAGTCTTCCTCTCTGAAGGGCTCTGTGTATCACTGACCTTCATCTGGATCTAAGGGTGCAATAAACATAAGGCCATATTTTTCAAAACTCATATGTCTTTTTTTTAAATCAACCACAGTGGAATTATTGAAAGCCCAATCAATTCCTAACAGTGTAGGGTAAGGACAACTATCATCAACTATCTCAATTACCTCAAAATATGCAAATGTTCTTACTCCATCAATGTCCACCGGGACATGTTCCAATTGTCCAAAGGGGTTGACAGCTTGGTGATTCATCCTGAGTCTGATAGGGGAATAAATCAACCTTGGTTTTCCCATCAGCACCTAAGTTTTCTTCGTCATGACATTGACCTCTGACCCTAAGTCAAGGACCACATATTCTATATCATATTCACCTATCCAAGCATTCAAATGTAATTCCTTATCTTTCCTTATATTTTTAGCGATTTGGTGTACTTCCCTATTCAGTAAGGGGCCAGTCTTTCCTAGCTCATATTGTCTGATTAAATTTTGTAGTTCTTCGACAACACTATCATCCTGAATCAACTTAATACAAGTATATAGAAATTTCATGAGCTTGCTTACCTCTTTTCCTTCTCTTGGAGAAGCAGATTGATCAAATGCCTGAGACATTCCATACTCTCTTACTTTTGGTCATGTCTTTGATGAATAACCTTGGTCTCCTTTGAACTCTTTTCTTGCCTCCTCAAATATTTGTCTTTCTTTCTTCACATCAAAAGTTTGGGTCTTCTCTGCATATTTCCTGATTCTTGAATCTTTTGTAGTCTTGCCTTGGTCCATTCTGTCATCTCTTGTAACAATGCCTCCTCTAGTAATAACAATGAATCTAGGGTATTCTCTACGAGGTTAATCTTTGATCAATTGTATCTGCGGGCTCTACTGAGGTCCTCGTTTCTCTTGAAGTTTAGCCAGAAATGCTGGACATTACTTGATAACATGTTCAAAAGAGTTTCAATAGCTGCAAGTGGTACAAGGGTTCTAAAATTCCCTTTCCAAGTGTCCTAGCTGTGTGAATTATAATAGATTATCTGTCCTCGGCCTTGACCCATACCTCCTCCTCCTCCTCATCCTCTGAATCCACCACGAGGATTGAAGTTTCCTCTCCTAGGGGAGTTATACTGTGTAGTGTTTCCTTCTTGTTGTACTTCACCTTGAATCTTGTATATGTCTCTTGGCCTTTCATGCATCAGATCATAAGCCCTACAATCCCTATCATCATGTCCGACATAATTACAAAATGTGCAATACAAATTTGTGGGTATCTGAACATAGTTTTCCATGTAATAACACTCACCAGGGTGATGCCTATTTCTGCATACCTCACACTAGGGTAAGGTGACTTGATTCAAAGGGATAGAAGCTCCAGAGGCCAAGTATTCATGGAATAGAGGGAAGTGTTCCTTGTCATGGCCTTCTGACCTACATATGACACACCAAATGTCTTCTCTTTTATCTTTTCCCTTGTGTTTCTTGATATCTTTGACCTGCAAAGACAAAATAGTCAACTGACTCAAGATCTCACTCATACCTGAGCAAGATTCTCCCATAGGGGTTGATTCTAACTTCATGGTGATATCCAACACCTTAGCCTGTGAAGCACTATTCTACTGCATCAGAGGAAATCTGATGTGGGGTTAGAGGGTAGCAATGAACCATTCTTTTTTCTGCTCATATGGGATCTAAAAATCTGGTAGACCTATTAAGGTCTTGAATCTTTGATCGAATTCCCAAACAGGTTCGGCTACCTTCTGCTTGATCTCTTTTAGCTCTGTAATACATTGTGACTCTAACTTGGGTTTCTTGAACTCTGCAATTAATGCATTCTTGATCTCATTCAATGGCTTAGGTTGTGAAAGTCCTTGGACAAGCTTCATGTACCAGCTCAGTGCGTGATCTCTTAGTGTAGTACTAAACTAGGTTCTTCTAACTTCTTCATCGACGACATTCTTAATATTCCATACAACTTCACATAGGAACTAGTGCTGATCAGGATCTTCATATCCATCTTCCCTAAAGATAGGGAGCTTCATATCATCTGCCATAGAGCTTCCTAGGTTTCTTGTCTAAGTGTATGCTAAACTGCTAGTAATAGTACTCTGGGGGCTCTGACGATTCTATCTGTTATAATTTCTTAGTGCTGTTGAATCAACAGGAGGGATAATAGTAATTACTTCAATGGTTTGCATAGTTCCTAAAGCTTCTGGCTCTTCATGGCGAAGCTCTTCAGTTTTCCCTTCCTCTATCTCAGCAGTTTCTGAATGCTCTTCGTCCATGAGGTTTGTCTCTTCTCCACTGTAGAAACCCTCATATTTGTAGTTATGATTGAATAAGTTCGCAAGATGAAATTCTCTGAACACTCTCCCACTGCGCATATTTCCAGCCTCTGGGTTGTTGTCGCTGTCCAAATTATTGAACATTATCTTTTTCAGATTCAACCAATCTACTGTATCTTCAAGATGTTATTCTCATGCAATAGCATATTGATTCTCAACTTCAGAAAATGTAAAAATTTTCCTCTGGGTCTGTTGAAAAAATATCTCTCAGCTTGGCTATATGACTCTACTCAGTCAATAACAAAATCGGTGATGTAGCCTCCAATGGTGCTATCAAACCAATGATCCACTACTCTTGACATGACGTTATCAACTCCCTTGACCTTCTTTATTAGCAACGATGTCCAAACCATAGAAGGTCTAGATATGATCTCAAACTGGGTATCTACTATCCTAGCTAACTACTCATATAGCTCCTGATGGATTCCTCCAAAGAAAATCTCATGTGTATTAGTAAAGATATATCTCTCCAACCAATCTTCTATGCTAAGATTAGGGTTCTTGTTCTGGGCTTCAGCAAAATCCTTTTCTTGATCCTCTATCCACTTTTGAATCTTTGTCTTTGATGGGTGTAACATCCCCAGCCTCACACCGGCCGAGACATACCACTCCTCAGACGCTTTACTTAGCTATGAAACCATCTTTGTAACATTCCCATCCTTCAACAGGCTAGGCCATGCTACTCCTGAACACTCTTTCTTGCTCAGATACCAATTTGTAACGTCCCCGACCATTCATGCCAGGCCACACTACACTAGAGAACACTTCTGTTCTCTGTGCGGAACGTACTGTAACATACTTAGCATCCTAACTAAGTTATGTCTCATATAATTTTCTAACTACATGCAATTAAAACATATGCACACACAAAACTCTTGTGGAAGCTTAATGTATATAAAACATGAATAGACAAATACGCTATGTAAATGCATGAATTCACACTGAAATAATAGTAAACATATATAGTAAGAATATACATGCAATACCCATAAGCATACAGATAGCTATAATCATGCATAGGATAAACCCATAAAAATAACACGTGAATAACAATGCAACATGTAAATTAATCACACAATTGACACTTATCTTTGTGAGAATATCACCAACTGCGTGCAGACCTTCCATGAACCTCCCAGCCTTAGACCACATTGTTCATCACTCTCAATAGTGAGTCACACCCGAGATGGGACTAAACTCCACCTAGGTAAAGGGGTTCCTAACCAGGCTAAAGGTTCATGAACAACAGGAAATACTCTGTCTCAGGTGCCCACTCAAATAATAGCCTACAGTCCCTCATTCCCCACATTCGTATCCCACCCAAGGAAGTGTGCCCCTTCTTTGCTCAATAGTCCCTTGGCTACTCCACTTCCCTTCCAGGGCTTCAACAACAGGTCGGATAGGAAGTCTCAGAGCCCTGCAGCTGTAGTTCAACACCTTCGAGAAATCAATCCCCAACAATTATCTCACCCAGACAATTTCTCATGGGCTTGAAAACCTGACTCTTCAATATCCCACAGGCATGACAACCCACTTCTTCAATCCCTCTCCCAAGCTAATAGTTACCCAATATAAGGCTCTAGATATGGGTTCAGGTAAAGTCACGAAGATACAAATGATAGCTTAATGGCTGCCAATACTCCTCGATGATTGACTTTATATCTCAGTGATGGATGAATCAGGGGAAAGATGATGGTCCCCATGATGGAGAGTCCCCTGAAATGAACTAAGTCCAAACACATGTATGCATGCCCCCAACTTGACACTTGTCACGTTGGAATATACTTTGGCCCACCTAGCCCCAACTTTTAGAACTTAGGATAAAATACTTACGCATACTTTATGATTAAAGAAATATTAATATAATATTCCTTTTTGGCTTAAGCTCCCTAGCTTTGCCCTTTTCCTTCACTTTTAGGCCCCTCACTTTCCCTAACCAGTGGAGTTTAGTCCCCCATCTCTTTTATCATGGTTGGTCTGTGCGCAATGATGTATCTTATATGAAATATGAGATATGTACAAAAATAGGCGCACTAGCCTTTTACATCTAGGCTCTCCGGCCTAATTGAAACATAAGCGCCCTATCTTATAATAACTGGCTCACCAGCCTATAAAACATATCATATACATAAAGGCTCCCTGGCCTCAATATCACACGCACTTAATATGATGCATGTGGTATCCTAGAATGTACCCAATTCGTCATTTTACTACACAGTACATGCGCATGCTACACCATGGAAGATGCATGTCAAAATATATAAACCAACTCACCAGCTTAAGTACATTTGCATTTACATTTACAATTGGGTTCAGCCTAGGGATATTACAATCCCCTCCCCTTATTTATGTG
>ML792753.1:267270-281588 GCA_009831015.1 Picea engelmannii
TTTTTTGTAGGATTATATTTCACTTTCATCTGTCTGAATCGGAAGAATATAAAACCCATAATTCATCTCTGAAATGATTTTAGATTATTAATTCAGACTATATTTATTTCTTCTCAAACCAACTCTGAATTAATTTTAAATAATGCTCCGATGTGGTTGTGTGTTTCTTTTTCTGTTAATACCATGAAAATTTTCTATTAAACTTAGACTCATCACCTTAACTAGCCTTTTCCTCTTGATAGTTCAATGTTCTGACAATACATCATTCATTCCAGACTCCATAGTCCAAAAGTCATCCTTGTTCCTCTAGTCATTCAAAAAAAAACCCCAAAACAAACCTAATCTAGCCAAAGGTTTCTATAGATATACCCAGTGACACGAGAGAGCCTTAAAAAATGCACTACAAAAAAAAATGACGTTCAAATAGTATAAAGCATCATGGAAATTCGTTGGTTTTCTGTTGTTGTTCGCCTTCCAATCGATTTTGCGTGCACAAAAATTCAGCCTGTACACCCATATTTATCGTGCACAACAACACCACCAGGTAAATCATTCGTTAGTGCACCTATAACCATTAATAATTTCCCCTCCGTCACCCTAATAACTTGTGTGCACTATTTTTTGCGTTGCGCGCCAATATCCATTGCACGTAGTTTTAATTCTTCACGGATATTTGTTGTGCCCAGTTTTTATTTATTTGTTTTTTTGTGTGTATTGCACACTGATATTCCACATGCATTTTTCTCTATGCATTGCACCATGCAAAATTTCTAGATGATCCCACCACGCACAATTATCTACGTGCACCATTGATTACACTGTCGTGAGACAACTTATACTCGTACTATGCACGCATCAAAGAAACTCCTCTGTGATTTTCAATACTACACACACCACATGCACCATTACTATGTCTTTGTACACTACACAATGCTAACTTTAGTGCGTGCATCCGCACACAATATTCTTCCATGCGGCACCACAATTTACCACGTGCACCTGCACGCTAACATTTTCCACGCAGTACCGAAATTTAGCGTGCACACCAACATGCCATTATCTTTCCGCGCAATGCCAAATTTTAACTATCACATGCCTTCCACTGTGCATCATGCATTTTTAGTGCACCCACCTGTGCACATTCACCTTTATACACATCAAATCCTCGTGAATTCGGCTCCAACTGTCATGGATTTACTGTAACCTCAAATTCGACCAATTCTAGGTTCAAATTTTCTAGGACAGATATTAACTCAGTAATATCTCATGACTTGACTGAATTTCTCCATTTTCTCATGAATTCAATCACAGAAATTGGGGCTTTTCCCCATTTCCTCCTAGTTGTTGTTACTTTTTTTTCTTTGTTTTTTCCATGGATTCTCTACAACTGAAATTTGGCCACCTCGAAATAAATCCTCTATGACATTTTTCTTCAACTCAACTTTCTCAACCCATTCAGGCTTAGTGTTGAAAACTGAAGCTCTGATACCAATTTGTAACATCCCTGGCCTCACACCGGTCGGGACATGCCACTCCTCAAATGATTTACTTAGCTATGAAACTGTCTTTGTAACATTCCTAGCCTTCAACAGGCCAGGCCATGCTACTCCTGAACACTCTTTCATGCTCAGATACCAATTTGTAACATCCTTGACCATTCATGCTGGGCCACGCTACACCGGAGAACACATCCTTTCTCTGTGTGGAACGTACTGTAACATACTTAGCATCCTAACTAAGTTATTGTTACCCATGATTTTGGTCATCTTGATGATGGTGTACTCAGGCTCCTAATAAGAACTTTCTCCTGAGAAAAGTGACATTCATCTCTTCCCAGAAAACATATTTTTGAAGAGAGTTCACAGGTTGCTTATATCCTAGGGTGCGAGAATGACCCATTCTCACAGGCTGCCTTCAGCTAGGGTGCGAACTTCTTGCACTGTGCTACATAGCTAGACTGTGAACTTGTTCTCAAGCTTGGAAAGAGATGAAGTCTCGATGGTTCTAGAAGGGAATCTTCTAGAGGATGGGTTGGCATTCGAATGGTTATCTTTTTACTGGTTTCCCTGATATTGTGGGATCATTCTTATCCAAGTAACCATCTCATCCTCTCCTATATATTGATGGGATTCTCATGGAAAAGGTTAAGCAAKATTAATTGGAGAATTGGTGAAAGAATTGTGTGAAGAGCCTAGCTTGAACAGGAGCTTGAAGACTCTAGCAAGTCTATCAAGAGGAATTGTATCTTCTTCATACAAGGATCAAACAAGTGTGTATGTTGGAACCAAGAGCCATCGAAAGGAAGCTTGCGACATTAAGGCGATCAGGTTGTATCTTCTACTTTCGATTAATATGATACAGTAGCATGTCCTTTTCCCATAAAGTCATTCTTACTTTATTGTGTAATTCCTTGATCATACACATAAGTTGACGATTGAATATATTTTTCTATCTTCAGTTTGTTTGGTTTGTGTTGTCTTGGTATTGACCTCACAAGAGCACCGGAGCGAAGAAGGAGCAACAACGACCCTAGGAAGAGATACAAAGGTATGTTACTTGTTCCTTCCTACTAGCTAATTCAATGGTCATAACTTAGGGAAAGAGTCATGTCCTGTCCTGTTTTGTTCTAGATCCAGGTGGATCTAGGGAGATCTGTTAGTGTCTGCACCTACCGATTAGTCCGATAACAAAATTGGCGAATCCACTGGGGAGACAACCTGTTTTCTTTGTGGTTTTTGGTGTTTTTCCTTGGCCATTTTCTCTTGCCTTACCTTTCTCCATTTATATAAATCTATGAGTCTTCAGGATACCCTGATAGACCCTCTGGGTCCAGAGGCCTCTTCAAATATTTTGTCTTTTTCCAAAAATTTTCTTAGTTTCAGACATTCTTGCACTGCACACCATAGTGGCCTGTGAGAATATATGGAGTTTGCACTCTGCTTTTAGGTCCAGTGCAAGGTTCTTGCACTCTTCTCAAAGCTAGCCTGTGAGAATGAGCCATTCTCACATTGTGTAACACTGTTAGCCTGCGAACCCTCTTTTCAAAATTTTGGATTTAAGATTTTTGCATGTTCAGCTACCTAGATCAGTATAGGTGCCTGAAAAGAGATTCTTGGACCATTGGTTGATGTTTTCTTGTCTTCAGATTTTTTGCACGATCAGTCTTAGGAAATCAAAGGCTCTTCCTGTCCATCTTTTCTTGACTTTCATTTCTTGACTTTTCTTGGCAAAGATATAGTCTCTGATTTTGGAATCTGAGTGCTTGTTTGGTTAAGATCCGACGATCGATTGAAAGTTGAGATTCTTTTTCTTTTTCTTTTGCCCATTATTTGTAAGATTACTTTTCTCACACAATTGAAAATACTAGTTTGCTCTGCTTGTCATTTTTGTTTCCATTGAAAGATTGGTTTGGGTTTTTGTTTATTGCTTGATTCGTTAGTTTTTGGTTTTCTTCACTTTCACCATCATGGTGTAGGTCCTTTTTGAAAAGTAAAAACATTTTTTTTCTTTCAAAAGCATTTTCGTCTTTGAAAGTATTGAAAATCAATTGTTGAAATTATTCAAAAAGGAACAATAGAGAATTTTTATTATTGCGTGATTTGTTACAATTACATTTTAAAGGAAATTGTGTATCGTAGTTCAAGATTGATCTAGAAAACTTCTCTTTCTTTCTCGTACATAGGATTCATTGAACGAAAATTGATATATTTCATTCCTATCTATGCATCGTTGGGTCAGAGTCTCATACAACATCAGTTTCATCTTCGTTTCCTTTGAGTAACAACAACCCTTAATAACATTGCGCAATTGTAAAATTTAACTAGTAACTCTTTTCTAGGGCTCTATTACACCAACATTTAGCTAGGCTAGCACTTTGGAATAGGTAGAGAGATACATTCTCCAAAGCATAAAACACACAATAACATCTTGTGTTGAGGAGTGTCAAATTCCATTTACAACATCTTGTCTTGGGAAGCCCTTCTCACACAAGGGTCAAACATGAGGTCGCATTGATATTGACAGAGTTACTCACCCTGCTTTGTTGATATCGGTGTAGAGATTGCATGTATTACGGGGGTCACTTGGAGGTATACCCACAATGATGAGTGGAAGCCTCTTGAGTTTATTTCGGGCTAGATACCCTGCCCTTGCATGTGGATCAGACTGTTGACTATCCCCCCATGCTTTATTGTTGTCGGTGGTAACCTTAGCAGCCTATCTTTCTAGGGTCTTACACAAGGTGACTGTGAAGGGGAAAGTCTTCATGGTACCTGGAATCGATGTTGGCAAAACTCACTCGGGCTCCTTGGAGGGTATACCCACAATTATGTTTGGGAGCTTGCACCAGGGTGTAAGTCCGTTAAGCATGTCGTCAGTGTAACTTTTCCACCCTAGCTCGGACCCTTCTCGTCTCGTTGTTGCAACGTTGGATTTCATCATCAACTAGTGACTTCAGAATTAGAAGGTCTTGTTTTCTTGGTATTGTTTCCTAGATTTTTTTTACTAGCGCATGCTATTTGTCTACCCAAGTCAACCATACGATTTTTTTCGTGAGTTTGCAACTCATTCACAATAGATCCTCCATGTCATTCATGTAGAATGCAGGGTTTATCTCCAGAGCATTTGGAAGGTTCTCAACCCCTGCCTACAAGCTCACCCGAGGGCTCTCCTTAGCAGAGTGAAGTCCAAGACGTTACCACGCCACAAGTGGAATGAACTGACTCTATAGAACATTTTCAAATTACCAATACTCGAGAGGACTTTCGACTTCACCCCGATTCTGAACGACCGTTTATGCAACTGAATTATTTCGGAGACTTAGTTGTTGTGTCTTCTGGATCACCGATTGGACCCTTTCCAGGAATAGAAGGCCAAGATCCATTTTGGTCTACGAGTGTTTTTAGATGGGACCTTTTTGGTGCAATATCAGGCATTGAAACCATCATCTCGCCTGTGATTTCTGAAATCTCTAACCTAGAGACAGTACCGTTTACTACTGCCTATTATTTTCCTGGTACGGACGCCCAACGATATGACCACATCTTGACCATCCCTATAGAAATGGCCCATCACACAGATACTACGAGTATTCATATCGGGATTACCATGGTTAGCCAAGCCCTCATCGTCACACTGCGTACGCCCAGCGTCACCTCGACACTACCGCTTGGATACCGTGTGTTGAATGCTTCCATTTCAACTCCTCCGCAAACCCTATATGACATTCCTGGTGGTCCCTCTTCTTCTGGGCACTCTCTCCCCGGTTTCATTCCAACACTTCCTAAACCCCCTTTTGGAGGACTTTTCTCATCCTCTACTGGTAGTATTAATCCTATTGCCACTATTCCATCATTCACACCAAATTACCAGATTCCTGTTGGTGGAAAATTTCACCAAGGAGGTTTGACTCAACCCCCCCTTGGTGGGAAAATTCCTATTGGAATGAAAATCCCAATTGGAACTCAAGCCCCAATTGGAACACTGCCCCCAATTGGAACACAACCCCCGATTGGAGGACATACCTCACCTTGTGGACAAAACATACCTCCATCCTTGGCCCAGTATCAGAATCATCTAATACAACATACTCCTCAATTGACTGGGGGGAAACAAATTCCAACTGCATCCATGATACCCCCTAGTATAGGCCAACCATATCTAGGTACGTCCAATCGTATTTGGGGTTTAAATGCTCAAACTCATGTCCCTGTTCTAGGATACAATCCCATGAGCTACTATCCTCTCCAACCACCACTGAATCTTCCCAGGTCTTCACATTATATGCGGACTGCTTATGGTCCTACTGGTTTTCCAACGGGGCTTCCTTCCCAAAGCCACCGGTACCCGCATGTGAATCGACAGTTACCCTTCTTGACCACTTTGGATCTCCCAGACTTGTCGAGGATTTTAAATGATCCAATTTGTCACTCTCCCCAATGGCCTACTATACCTGCCAAGCTACCATCAGACATTCCTAAATTCGACGGCAAAGTGGGAGAGGACCTGAACAATCACGTCATGAATTTTCACCTCTGGTGTTCATCCAACTCATTGATGGATGACTCTATTCGTTTATGTCTTTTTCAATGGACCCTCACAGGTTCTGCTGCGAAGTGGTATATAGACTTACCAAGAGGTTTCTTCGTTGATTTCAACACCCTAGCTATGGCTTTCCTCACCCACTACCAGTTACCAATCCATTATGAAATGAGGACCAAGATTTTGAGTTCTTTCAAACAAAACAAAGCCACTCATATATCCGATCACATTCATGAGTGGTGACGGAGACGACGTCTCATCAAACTCGAACTCCCCAATCAGTTGCTAGAAGAGTGGTTCTCAAAATCATTTGTGAATGACATCGGTCATGACATCGCCATGGGTGGAGTAGTCATGGAAGAGTAGGCCATAAGTCATGCTCAATATCTTGATCTCGTTTACTCACAAACAGGTACCCTTTACAACTTACTACCTGACGCACCTCGTCCTTCCACTTCCACCACTTCAACTACTCCAACTGCTTCTCATGCAGTCGACGGTGTGATTGGCACTTTCCATTCCCAACCACATTCCACCTCAAGTACCAACCCCAAACCTGCTTCTTCTAATGTTCAAAATGCTCCGTCTCCTGCCCCTCCCACCGGCAAGAATTCTGAGGTAAATGCGGTTCAATCTACCCTAGCCGGTAAAAACAAATCCAAAAAGGGAAGAGGTAAGAATAAGGAGGACAAAAATACTTCTCAAGCAGAGTGAACCAAAACTCCACCTGTTGACGATCAGGATAAGCGTAAACCTTGATGCCCTTGTCTTATCTGTGGTGATGATCACTACACGAAGGATTGTCCACGACGTGCCGAGGTCACTAAGTTCCTTCAAGGAGCCCCAAAACCACCTGCTTCGGCCGTTTTGTCCCAACCCTTCCCATCTCAACAATAGGCTCAATTGGTCATTCATGACCAACCCTCATCTTCTACTACATCCTATGTATTGATGTGTACTGGCGATTCAAAGAAGAATGACATTTCACTCACCACTCGAGCCAAAGATTATTCTCCCTCTAAAGAGAAGGTTGATGACCTACCTCCTTCATTGGTACAACCCTCTCCCATGACTCCACCTACCAATGGTCCTCTTCATCTTGAACGACCGAGCCTCGACACAGTTCTTAGACCCCCCCCAAAGGGCGTCGTTCAGAAATTGGCTTTCAATCCTCATGCTCATGATACCCAGAACTACAACATTGTTGAAGATCTGTCCCAAGCACCTTCTGCTATTTCAGCCCTCGAAGTCCTTCAAAGTTGTCCCACACAACGGAAGGCACTGTTGAAAGCTATCGGTGGAATCGACCCGACGGATACGAATTTAATAATTTTTGACTTGGAAGATAACATTCCAAGGTTACCCCCTCAACTCTCATTCCCAATCCAAGTTATTGTCTCTGACAAAAACATTTGTCGAATCGTTATTGACAAGGGTGCCTCGACGTGTGTCATGTCTCTTACTTGCTGGAAAGCCATTGGCTCTCCCTCTTTGAATGAATCCCAGAACACTCTCAAAGGCTTTAATGGCTTCGGTTTTAAGCCCTATGACGTCCTTCTTTCATTGCCAATCATGTTAGAAGGAAAAATGGTCCAAGTCGAAGTGGAAGTCTTTGACGCTGCTCTTGATTACAATCTTCTGCTTGGTCGCAGCTGGATTGATTCCATGTGCACAGTTGTGTCAACCCTTTTTCGTGTGGTACATTTCCCACATCAAGGGAAGGTAGTCATCGTTGACCAATTAGCCTTCTTTAACTCCGACACCCGTACTGGCAATGTACCGTTCATCGCTAAAACCCCACCGGGTTATGAGAACGTCGGTGTAGGCCTTCTCAAAGACTCTTCGTTAATGGGTACTTTCCCCATTCCACCACTCGATGTTCCACGCTCATCCATTGCTTCAATCAACATGATCTCTATCTCAATTCACGAAATTCCTACGTCTCACGACCCATGGATAGTACCTGACCCTGGAGATCATATTCATTACAGCGACGAAATGCTGTTAAGTCCAGTCGAATCCCCCTATCAGACCATTCAATCGACAACCCCTTCTACCCCCTCTCTTGGTGAGTTATCTCCATATCCTTTCCATGTCATTTTTCCCATAGACGAGATGATCATGTCTATCATGGAGGACACCCCTTGGGACGATGGACATCATCGTTCCATCTGCTTCTTGGAGCAACATACCATTGAGAACTACCAACGGATCTCGACCCCGTCGACTGTTGTCATCATCTCAATCGTTCCCGAGTCCACACACGATGTGTTTTATGAAGGGAACTTAAGCAATATCTCGCCCACTATTCCCCTCGACATATCCATCAAACCTAGAATCGTCGAAAATGTACACATCCAAGCTTCGTGTTCCCCTGACGAAATCGTCACCTACACATCCCTTTTCAAAGAGTTTCGTGACATCTTCGCCTGGAGCTATGAAGAAATGTCAGGTATCGACCCTGACATTGTGATACATGAGATAAAGACATACCCCGATTCTAAACCCATCTGACAACACCTTCATCTAGTTCACCCACGTAAAGCGACTGTTATCAAGCTCGAAGTCGAGAAACTTCTCAAAGCCGACTTTATTTACCCGGTGGCCCTCACTGACTGGGTTTCCAATATTGTCCGGATTGACAAGAAACAAGGTACAATTCGTGTATGCGTTGATTATAGGGATATCAACAAAGCTTGTCCCAAAGACAACTTTCCTACCCCCTTCATTGATCTGATTGTCGATGATTGTGCTACAAGTGAAATCTTCTCTCTGATGGATGGTTTCTCCAGGTATAATCAAATCAGCATTGTTCCCGAGGATCAACATAAGACTGCTTTTATTTTTCCTTGGGGTACTTTTGCCTATCGAAAACTCCCCTTTGGTATCAAGAACACTGCCACAACTTTTCAACGCGCTATGTCTTATGCTTTCCATGATATCGAGCACATCGTGCAACCATATATGGATAATTTACCCACTCACTCAATGCTCTGAGTTGATCATCCAACCCACCTCCAAGCCATTTTCGTCCACTGTCAGTTTTACTGTACACGTTTGAATCCTCATAAGTGTGTTTTCTGCATGGAATCTGATCGACTTCTAGGCTTTATTGTTTCACGTCAAGGTATCAGGGTATATCCTTAAAAGGTTGAGGTGATACTTAATCTCCCTCCTCCTTCTACACTTCACCAGTTACAAAGTTTGCAGGGGAAAGAAAACTTTCTTCGTCGTTTTATCCCAAATTACGCCGAGATAACTCATGGATTTACACGGCTCCTAAAAAAGGGGTCTGAGTTCATCTGGGATACCATCGCAAAAAACGCTTTTGAAGCTTTGAAATTATCCTTAACATGTGCTCCGCTTCTCTTTCCCCCTGATTACAGTCATGATTATTTCCTCTACCTTGCCACCTCGGATTACACCATTGGTATGGTTCTCATCCAAGAGGATGATGCTAATGACGAACATGTTATCTACTACTTGAGTCGAAGTATGATGCCTATCGAAATCAAGTATTTACATGTTGAAAAACTAGCCTTGGCAGTCGTCCAAGCCATCCAACGCTTCCAGCACTATATCCTCTCTTGCAAGACTACATTGATTTCTAACTGCAACCCTATGCAACATGTTCTCACATGTCAATTGCTAGGGGGAAAATACTCCAAATGGATCTTGATACTCCCATAGTTTGACTTGGAATTCGAACGTGCCAAGTCCAAGAAGTCCTTAGTGTTTGCTGAGTTGATATGTGACTTTCCCTCTTCTAAAACATAAAATGTAGCAGCTGATTCATTACCTGATGAATCCCTTTTCCTCATCATCTCTAATGATCTTTGGTATGGTGATATCATCATATATCTCCAAAACCAGACTTTTCGACCAACTTTGTCTAGTACTAACCGACGTCGAATACACTACCAAGCCCATCAATATATTATCCTCAAGGATACTCTTTATCGTCGGGGGATTGACTCCATTTTTTGACGTTGCCTAACATTCGACGAAGCTGAGAAAGCTTTGAATGAATGCCATTCTGGAGCTTGTGGTGGTCATATGTCTGGGTATGCTACTGCCTAGAAGATCTTACGAGAAGGGTATTTTTGGCCTTCTTTATTTAACGACTGCATAATTGCCGTTCAAAAATGCCATGCTTGCTAGACCTATAATCATAAGATACGCTCGCATCCCACTCCTCTTCACCCTGTGGTCTCTGTTGGTCCCTTTGCGAAATGGGGCATCGATTTCATGACATGTCACCCCCACTCGGTCGGGGGGCATGGATACATTATTGTAGCTGTAGATTACTTTACGAAATGGGCCGAGGCGATGCCGACATTTGACAACACTGGAAAGACCGCAACATTATTCATTTTTAATCACATCATAGCTCATTTTGGTGTTCCCCAGGCTATCATCACTGATCACAGTAGCCACTTTTGAAACTTCATGATGTCCGAACTTACTGAAAAGTTGGGTCTTCGCCATGAAAACTCAACGCCATATTACCCACAAGCCAACGGCCAAGTCGAAGCAATTAACAAAGTTCTCATAACTATGCTTCGACGAATGATAGGGATTCACAAAACAAGTTGGAACACAATGTTGTTTTCGACATTGTGGGCTTACCGAACATCCATCAAGTCCACTACTGGGTTTACACCTTTCCAGTTAGTCTATGGTTTGGAAGCCATTCTCCTGATTGAATGCGAGATGACCTCTTTAAAACTAGTTTTTGAACTCCTACCAAATAATTCAGCTGAGGAAGAACGTCTATTGTATCTTATGCGATTAGACGAAACTCGACACGATGCTACCGTAGTCATAGAAGCTCATAAAAAACGTGTCAAGGTCCAATATGACAAACATGTCAAGCCTCACATTTTCTCCAAAGTAGATCTCATTCTCCTCTATGAACAAGATCGAGATATACTAGGAGATGGAAAATTTGAAGCCATGTGGCGAGGTTATTATATCGTTAGATGAGTGTTGGAAAAAGGGGCTTATGAGTTAGTAGATTACGATGGTATCCCTTTGAGTGAACCTAGAAATGGGTTGTACTTGAAGAAGTACTATGCATAAAATCACCTGTGCACGAGTACTTGTATTTTTATTGTATCATACTTCTTGTGTGTTACTGTAGCTTTCTTTTGTCATTATCTGGTCTCTGCCCTTATGTGACATTGTGTTTGATTTCCAGATGTCAGAGTCTTCGCTACCCTACATTGGCTTTGCTGATGGTGCTAGCCATAGTACTCAGAACCTTGCTTCTGCTGCATGGGCAATTTACACCCCTACAAATGAACTTGTCTCCTTACGAGGTGTGTGTCTTGGCCATGCGACCAATAATATTGCAGAGTATAGCGCTGTTATCGAATTGTTGATTGATGCTATCTCACTCAAAATCCGTCATTTGGTTGTGCAACTCAATTCGCAGCTTGTAGTACTACAGTTAAGTAATGTCTATACTATTCAAAGTCCTACTTTGTTACGGGTGTATTTGCAAATTCGCCTCTTGGAATGTTATTTTGATTATATTGAATATCAACATATTCCTAGACATCTAAATACATTAACTGATGCATTGGCTAACTATGTATTAGACAGACATTTGGGTCATTTATAAATCAACCACATCAATTTTCACACAACACAAGATAAACCGGTAGAAGTCGTATGTATATATAACGATCAAAAGAGTTTTTACAAAAAAGTTCTTTCTGAGGACCAAAATTTCAAAATCTGTAGCTCATAGATTCTACAAAATGACGTCATGGATGACGTTCATGGTCACACATGACTACCCGGGAAACCCTACGAAGTAGTCGGCCAATGGACTCTGAAACTCCTACTGTATGAAACTGATAATATCATGGAACCTCTCCAAGAGGCATGCCAAAAATATTTGTTGTCAAACCCTCTAGGTTTTGTTCCACCGCTTCATAATCTTCGACATCCCATTGTGGCACTGGCGCCACCTCTCCTCGTTGTTGAATAGGAGAAGAACCAAGAGGTCGGTAAGGTCCCACATCTATGTCATCAAAAAAGGATTTTGTATTTAGATCTTGGATGAACATATAAAAACATTTGCATATGATAAAATTCACAAAAATATTTAAAAAGGAAAAATGTGTACTTCTTACCAAGTTCCCCCCACTGAGCACTCTCGAGCAGGACCAAGTCCGTATCTCCTCAGAAATCCAACCCAACATAAGCATAATCATCGACCATCAGCATTTGTGGTCGCAACCAATCGAAGAAGGTATCATTATATTTGATAATTGGTCCAGCCACATGCCAGGCCATGAGCTGACACCACCTCAACATTCTTGTATCTGTGGGATCCGGTAAATCCCACTCAACTTGTAGCCTCAGTAAGGGAACCCTCTCAAGAAATAAGGACACCAACAAAGACCTGTACCCGAATTGCTTCAGGTCGCCTCACCTACATTTGGTCAACTACCTTTTCATGCTGCAAAGCACTACATCTACCCAGTTAAAAACCCAAGGCTCAGTACACTCTATGGCATACTGAAAGTAGCTCTAGAGAGCCATGTGAGGAGTAGTGCTCCCAGCCATACGAGAAATGGTGAACAAAATAGTGTGGAGGGTCAAATCCCGCACTCCCCAAATAGCTACTTTCCCTTTGATCCTCTCTGCCTCTGGAACACAGTGTAAGTGGCAGTACTCACTCATGGGCAACCCACCACCTCTGCTACCAGTTAGGGTCACATGGTACCCACGCCATGACAGTCTTGTCAAGAAGTAAATGTCCTCAATATCCAAGGACAATGTGTGGACCCCTACATGGAATACTTGTTGGTCGGGATCCCACATATGCACAAGGTACTCCAATAACCTGACTTGGGCCCTCATGCCCGAGATACGAAAGAACTTCAGAAGACCACAGTTTCATAAAGTGACAACGGTGGCCAGGTTATTTCCGACAATGGCATCATCTTCTTCATGCTCCCTTTCACGCCATTCCAGAACCATGGTGATGGCCAAATACCTGCATAAGAAGCACAAGAAGAAAGTTAATAACTCTATTCAACACTTGGTATCTTTTCATTGAGAAAAACTTTAAAATTTTTTCTCCACTTTGTGGTTCTCGCAGGTGCCCTTTAGGCACAGTGCGAGGTTCTCGCAGGTGCCTTTGCGGTCACCTACGAGAATGAGCCATTCTTGCAGGTCTCGTGTGGCTCACCTACGAGAATGGTTGAGCGTGACTTTAGCCCCCAAAACCAACTCAAAACTGTGTTTTTTGCCAATGAAAATGAAAAATTAAACCATGAAAAGGTAGAGAACAAGGATCTTACCTCACTGCCACTGACGGTTCGTCGAATAGATGCTCGTAACTTCCGCAATCGAACGCTGAATTTCAAGGGTAAAAGAGGGGTTTTTGGGCTCAAATATTGGTAAAGTTAAAATGATATGGTAAAAAGAGTTTTTACCCCTTTATATTCACTTTTACCATTTTATTGGATTTTATAATTGTTTATTTATTAAAACCTAATGCCTAATGCCCTTTTGAGTACAACTTTTGCAGGCATAATGACTTCGATGTTCATGCATAGTGATGTGGATATTTTTTCTTCTTCATCGCATGTTTTGATTGTTTTTTATGGTTTTTGTACAAAACCTGTAGCTTGGTCTTTGTCCATTCTCACGCTAAAAAATACATGAGAACACGATCGAGCACACTTTTATCACTTTTTTGGTCTCAACAAGGTTATATGAAAAAGGAACCCCTTGGAGTCCTCTTTAAGCTCTTTTTAGACTCTCTAAACATGAAAAGACTATCGAGCGACCTTGCTATTTTCATGCTCGTTAAAGTATTTGAAGAAAGCATCTGTTGGGAAATAATTTATCTCTTTTTCGGTCTCATCAGACTACTTTACGAAAAAGGAACTGAGAGAGTTCTCTTTTAAGTGTTTTTCCAGACTCTATAATCATGAAAAACCTTCGAGTTTTCTATCTTTGGACTCATTAAACAAACATTGATAGACCCGCAATGGGACTGAACCACTCCTTCCTAGGGTTTGTTAAACATACTCGGAAGGACTTATCCGAAGGATAAACTTATATCAACAAGCATATGTTATCCTCCTCAAGCTTGCGTAAAAATAAAGAGGTACTCACCAGAAATGGTGGGGGAAAATTTGGGAAAGGGATGTGTTCACGTATTCATATTAATTGGCAGTAAGTGTCGCTATTGAACATGACACCCCCTATTCATTATTTGAAGCCGATTTGGGAAATCCATTTGTCTCTCATTC
>ML792753.1:291947-302435 GCA_009831015.1 Picea engelmannii
CAAAGGTGTGCTCCTCAATAGTTTCCCTATATAAAAATGGCTTTGCCTCAACAATTCAACATCATTTTACTTTTTTGAATATCCCTATTTCTTCAAGAGCCTTTGGTTTATATAGGCCTGAATTTGGTAACAACCTCCCAACTTCTCCCCAAGATTTGGCCTCAAAAAGAGCCCAAGATCCTCCAGAAATGACCAATATCTCTCAAAACATATGAGAAAATAATTAAAATATTTTAATATAAGGTAGAAAACCCATAATTGGTAAATATCGGGTGCATACCCCTTTTTTAGTGCTCCTGGTCACCTGTGCGCATCCAAGTGTCCAAGGGATAGGATGTTGGTGCACTGGCCCCCTGTATTTCTGATCATGGTCTTATGTTGGTGGCCATGTGGCCGCATGATTAGTCCCCCACTTGCCATAACCATTATCCCCCTCATTCAAATCTCCAGTTATGCACCTATTCAATGGGCTAGCTCGACCAATCAACGTGAACCCACATAAATCCCCGCTATACGATAAAGGCCTGATTCCTATGTGATGGCTTCGTGATCAGGGGCTATACCATATCAAATATCCACGCCATATACATATAGAGCAGGTCCTGTGGGAAGGTTGCATGGTATGCTCCGGGGATGGGGCTAGGCCCCAGCCCTTAATCTGCCCAAATGACAATACAATGCAACTTAAATAAATGTTTATGACATGGTTTAACAAGAGACACCAAGGGTGGGCTGGTAGCCTGGCCCTGCCAATACATTTCCCACCTGAACCAGAGGTCACGGGTTCAAATCCTGTGCGCTCCAAACTTTTTCCAATAACCAATGACTAATAAATGGGTGCCACGTGGCAACCCATGACTGGGCCACGTGGCACCTTACCACTTGCCCATAATTTCCATGTGTCAAGCGATCACTAGTCCACCTATCAACACCTGTCAGTGTCACTATACCTGCCACATCAACACCACATGTCGTATGGACTGTACAGACTTGCCACGTCAGCCATATGAACGTGTCACGTGTCACCCTTGCATTGGTTCCACATGTCACACCCTAACTGGTCCACATGTACTTGCCCATGTAACAACCTTTCCATGTCAGCATGCCAATGCACCCTTCCATGTTAGCTATATGGTCATACAACCTGTACATTCAACTGTCACATGGCACTGTATGGACTGTACAGTCATCAAATTTTGCATGTTTGGAAAAATGAAAATATCAGGATATCTTGGTCATATGACATTTGTTTGATCCCATTAAAGTTGCATTGGGTTCATAACGTTGATGCCTACACACATGTCCATTTTGAAGAGATTATGAGAACTTTGATTTGTAGGCCTTCCTTAGCCCCATCTTGGCTCAGGGATCCATTTGTTGGGTATGTGTTATATTCTTTGCATGTGTGTGTGTGGGAGCATTAGATATGAAAACTGCATCTAATGATCCCTTGTACTAGTGCTTTGCTTGTGTCGTGTGCCCTGGGTTCTTTCCTAGGGGGGTCCCAAGGGGGGCAAGTATGCCCCCCCCTGGTTATGCTCAATGCCCTGAAATTTTATTTTGGGCGGTTTTTGCTATTTTTAGCGGTTTAATAAAACAATCTCGGTTTTAGGGATCGGGGTTTTGGTATCTACGGAATACCTAAAAACATTGTATATATTGTATAGTGAATGGTGAAATTTGATATAATGAATATAAGAAAGGTTTTCCCGATTGAGGGTTTCAGGTATAAATCTTTGTGTACTATGTGAATGAGCCATTGATTAATTTCTGTTTTGCTTAAGAATCTATATGCATTGTTTTACTTCACAGGTTTAAAACTTACATGTGGTACTAGAGCTCATTTTTGGCTTCAGAGGGACGCCTTTGTTGTTGAGGGTTTGGCTCGATCTTGATAGATCAAGTTTATCTTGGGTCTGTGATAAACCTGGGTTTAGTGGGAGTTATTGTAGTGGAGATTCGAGTATAGAAAGAGGAATGGCGAGCTCATCTAGAATCGAGATAGAGAAGTTCAGCGGTAAAAACATTGAGCTATGGAAGCTCAAGATGGAGGAACTTCTTGTAGACAAAGAACAATGGATCGTTGTGGATCCTGGTACATAGCCTACTGGTACATCGTCTACTAGAACATAGGCTACTAGTACACAACCTACTAGTACACAAACTACTAGTACACCAACTACTGGTATGCCGAAGGAATATTGGGAGAAGTTGGACAAAAGAGAAAGGAGTATTATTCGACTCTGCCTGGCAGATTCAGTTTTGTTGAATGTCTCAAGAGAATCTATAGCCAAGGAACTATGGGATAAGTTGAGGAATTTTTGTTATCACTGAAATTTCATCCGCAAATGGTTACAAGAATCCAACATCTTTAAACAACTATGAGTCCACCCATGGACCAAAATTACCAAAAAATAATTTTCAAAAGGTCCAAAACTATACAACCAGTTATAAAATCAATATGCGCTATGACTACATAGGGAGCATGCACACATGCCATTTGTCCAAGACAAACCTGGGATGTCTCACTTAGCAGATGGATTGATTGGTACCAAAACACACCACAATCCACTATGTATGGTACACCTCCATGTCCACTGACATATGGAGGAAATCCTTACTACCCTCCTCCCCTTTACCAACAATCATACCATGTTGTGCCCCCTCAGTCATTGGGGGCACCCCCATCGGTACCCATGTCGTATCCAATATCTCAATCCTGTATGAGTCCACCCCCAACCCCTGGATATAACCCTAGCAGTAGTGTAAGTACCTCTACTTCCTATACGCCATATGGATCCTATCCACATAACAATCCATATTTTCCATTTCCTAGTCCTCCCCAGCTGGTTAATCCTCCACCAGAACAGCCACATGTCAGTGTCAAATTTGTTCATCCATTTCCCATTCAACATGTTTATACATTTGAATAGTTGAATATGGCTAATCCGACTCATAAGAAGAAAGGAAGAAACTGAAACAATGACAATATAGGGCTACCCCCACAACCATCCCATTAGGGGCAACCAATACCAAGACCCCCAAGGGGGCACCAATAAAAATATACCATGACAAGGGAAGAACAACAATATTCAAACTAACTTTCCTTGCGCTATATGTAATGAGTATGGACATTATACTCGTCATTGGCTCCAAATTCTTGACCTCTAATGGATGAGGGCATCTATGAACTTACAGGGCCCTCCGACACCATTTTCCCCTCAGCAGGCCCCACAACAGTATTTGAAACCACTGCATCCAACTATTTTTCAAAACCCCATTCCATACTGAGGTGTGATGAACACCCAACAAGTGATCAACCCTACCCCACCACAAATGGGGCAATATCCAACCCCGGGTGCCACTCAACCCGAGAATTCGGTTGATCACAGTGTCCTCCTCACCAGTGAAGAAATTCTTCTGAAAAACCGCAACCATCAATATGGTATGCCTCCCGACTCTACCCCAACCACCTCAGAAACACGACCAACTACTACAGGACAACCATTGATGATTCCACGTCCTAACGGAGAACCAATTCCTCGCATACCACGTATGCCTTTACAACGGAATGTACATAACTCTCATGCTAGGGTTGCTCATAATTATAGTCTGGTTGATGACTTAGCCCAGTCTTCCACAGCCATATCTATGTTGGAGGTTCTCCAAACCTGTCCATCACAGAGAAAATCCTTGTTTTATGCCTTGGGGGCAATCGACACAGCTGACACACAGCTGATCACATTTGATTCAGATAACAGAGAACCACGTCTTCCCACCCAAGTAGCCTTCCAGATACCAGTTAAGATCTGGAACACCATAGTTTATCAGTGTATCTTCAATGAAGGTGCATCCACCTACATCATGTCCAAACACGTATGGAAAAAAATTGGCTCCCCTGAGCTAGTACCCTCTACCATCACCCTTCGAGCTTATGACGGTCGACCAACATCTTCCACAGGGCTTTGTCAAAATGTCCCCATAGAACTTGGGGGGAAAACCATCCTCATTGACATTGAAGTTATCGATGCCTAGCTTGATTACAATATCTTGTTCGGACACAACTACATGTATGCTATCAAGGCGATCGCCTCTTCTGTGTTTTGTACGATGATGTTCCCCCATAATGGGAAGATCATCACCATCAACCAACTTACACATTACAAGCCTAACCATTCTTCCAACATCGATAACATCCTCCCTCTTGTTCATGTTAGATCGAATGATTTTCCAATTGCCAACAGTGGCCCTGGATTATTCCAAGACCCATCCATGTTGGGCACTTGTCAGGGAGCACCACCATTCCTAAACCCATCTTTTTCAGCACAAGTGTGTGTAGTTTTCTCTAAAGGAATAGACATTGGAGACAAGACTCCTATCACTAAGTCCCCTCCCCATATCAAAGTTCCACCAGTGGAAGAAATACTACTTCAGGAGTTCCCTGAGAGTGCCACCACACCACTTATCACAGATCTTCCCCCCCTCTAGGGAAAAATCCTAGTATGGTATCTACATCCACCCAAGATGGTTCCTCAACCATCCCTCCCTCTTCAGTCAGAGACAATCCTGATGTAGATTCCAATACTTGTTCCTACCACACCACCCTCACCCCCAATCACTAGCACCATCGTTGCGGTTGGGGGTAGACGAAAGAAGAAAGATCCCATCGCTCTACTACCTCCCCAAGTTCAACTCCCTTGTGCCTTATGTGAAATAAAAGGAAACCCCACTCACAAATGTCCTTCTCTTCCCGAGCTATGCAGTTTTATCCAGCTTCCTCAAGAACACCTTTTTCTTACCACTCTACCAAGGATGTCCCATGCTACTATGTATTCATCAACCACACACAAACAACATATACGAACCAATTTCGCATGTTCCATATGCACAAAATATGGGCATTACACTCATCATTGTCCATCTATCCCATACGTCTTCCACACATTAGCCGTGAAACTCCACACATATCTTCCTGAGCTTCTTCCGACACTCCATACCAATGCTCCTGTGCATGTAATTCATTATATTTCTTCATCGGTCCTCAAGCAAAGGGGAGGTCCATGTCTTCCCACCAAATTACCACCTGATCACCCATAGTGTCAGTGAAACTGGGATGGCATTATGGACCCACTGTCCATATCTAAGCCCTTTTCCCCACTTTCATTTTTTGGTACAAGAGCCCATAAGCTCCTTTTTGCGAATCATCTTTGACCACTTACATAGACATTTTCCTTGGGTTATCATTTTCCCTTTTCCCCGACGGATCATCTTTCCATGACACACTTAGGTACACCTTCTCATGTTCAAAATTATCAAATAACTATTATATGTCCTTTATTTTCAGATATTGTTCATGTTGGGTATTTGGTTTTCATGTGTGCAGGTACTAGGTCATCATACACCAACACATCCCATTCAGGTATATGATCGACACTGGCATGTAATCATTCCCTCTGAATCTCAATTGCATATCTAGTCATAGCCTCTGAAATTTGCTTGTAGGATCCTCATATCCGGCTCTGCATTTTGGTACTATCACCCGGTAGCACTGTCCCCCACATGAGTTGTCCCCTTCATAGTCCCCCTTGGCACTTTGACACTCATGTTTCTTTCACCCCCTAGGGATGGGAGTCTCGATAGTCTTATGCATTTCCAAGAATCAACCACATACTCATTCTCCTCATTTTTCTAGCTTTCCCAATAGACTCCCAAGTTATCTCTTCAAGGTTCTATTTTGACTGTGCCTCCACAGTATCATTAACCATCCATTTCATCCACAATCAATTTACCCATCCGCAAATTTCCCTCCATTCCATTTTCCTCATACAGAAACCCACCCAAGGGCCCCCCAACCTCCACCATTTCTCCACGCAAATTGCACCCTAACCAGCCCAACCATATTGCACTGGGGCACCCGTTTCTGTATTTTTACACTCATCCCAAATTATTCTTTATTCATTTGGTAATTGTAAAAAGCCTTTGTTTCCATCATTTACATAGCTTTTTGTCGTCACCCTTGGTGACCTTCTTTTCCTAGCAAAGAAACCTATGTTTCCCTTGGTTGGGGCATATTTTTTAAACTCCTACCCTCGCTGACATTATCCATAAACCTCGAGTATATTACAAGTCCATAAACCTTTTTGATCTCTACATTTGTCCATTTTGTCATGCCTCTGGCACAATTTACCCTCATCTAGATGTCCCCCTAACACTAGATTCAGTTTCATGGTTTCTACCACTTTACACCGCTCCCCAACCAAAGGCAATATTGCAGCTCACTACTCCTCGACTTCGTCCATGTTCCTCATCAGTTCCTGATTTTTTCCAAGTAGATTTCATGAAGCCCTCCACTTCTCAAAGTCGCGTCTCCCTTTCTATCGACATTAGCACAGTTTCCAGGAGGGAGACAATATCTTGACTCTCATTACCTTTACAATGAGGTGTCTCAGACGGCACAGAGAGAACCATCATTTCCCTCTCCTGTCATTGACCCCCATGACATTCGACTTCAACTCTTTTTCATGTTGCAGTGGGTCTTACTTTGTGACTATTGCATTTTATTTTCATATATGTCGAAGACCTCTGAAATTTGATAGGCTATCAATTCTCGAGTATCATCGACACCTCTCATAGGTGTCCTTAACATTTTTTAGAGTTTGTTCACCATCATAATTGTCCTCTGTCATTATCAAACCACCCCAGAGGGTGCTGTAGTAATCTATGCCAACACATAGTTTCAATTATTGTATTACACATTTTTGAGTTACATAGAACGAGCATGGGGCATGCCTTCCTCATTTGTACATAGTTTATTTTTACACCTTACGAAAGGTTGGGTTCTTCAAGTTCCCCTCTCCCTCTAACGGGTCTCTCTTGATCCTCTCATTATCGCTCTCTCTTACAATGATACTCTCAGTAGAAAAATATTGATGAATTTTGGCTATACATATGCTCCTAACCTCATCCATCAGGGGGCATTTGTTATCATTGAATTTCATCCACAAATGGTTACAGGAATCCAGCATATTCAAATAGTTATGAGTCCACCCATGGACCACAATTGCCAAAAAAACATTTTCAAAAGGTCCAAAACTATACAACCAGTTATAAAATCAAGATGCACTATGACTACACAGGGAGCGTGTGCACATACACCATCAAGAAACGTAGGAAAAGTGCACATGCACACGATGCATGACTATGGATGCTAAAAGCCACGCACACCTGAGAACGACTAATTTATCATGTTGGTCAACCTCCCACCCACTTCTGGTTCAACTTCCAAGTCGATTTGACATCCAAATCTCAGCTGGATCCGACTGGGTGGCTGGTCAAAGACCTAAAGGTGCCCTAAACAATCCCTTTTCACACTAAAAGATGGTTGCACAATACCTCAAAGTGGTGGTATAAAACAAGGCCATGGGTGCACTACATTTTGAAAGAATTCATTTGCAAGGTTATGCTACTGTTATTCTCTTGGGGAAACCTCTTTTCTTATCAAGATCTTACTAGCACCATTCCATTTGGGCAATCCACATCACCTTTTTAGTGGGTTAGCTTGGGATTCTTTCATCATTTCTTTCAAGTTTCCAAGTTGTAAGAACAGTTCAATCTTGGGGGTCCAAGAGCCCTCCCTTGGAGGAAGAAGGGACCCAAAGTCCCCTTTCTATTTGGTGTTTTCTTTTCACTAATACAATCCTTTCCATTGGTGACATGAGTCTTGTTTATTTCTTGTTCTTATGTCCTTATGCACAATAGTTTAGTGTTTTTTTCCTTTCCTAGTTTAATTCTTAGCTTAGTCTTTTATGTTTATTCTTCTAACCCTTTCGTTTACTAATGTCTTTCTTAGCTAACCCAACTAAGCTTGTAAGCACCTCTGTTTTTCTCATTTAGTTGACAAAAGAGGCGCAACAATTTGTATCAATCAAAGTCCCCAGTAAACAAGTTGTTTCTTTGAAAGAAGTTGTATCATCTTAGGATGGAAGATGGAGATTTTGTGAAAGAACATCTAAATTCCTTTAATACTCTAGTAAGTCAACTTGTCTCTGTTAATATTACGATTGCAGAAGAAGATAAGTGTATTAATTTTTTATGTTCTTTGCCAAACTCTTGGGATAATCTGGTTGTAGAAATTGGTAGTACCACTCAATCTACATTGAAGTATGAGGATGCAGTTTCATCCTCGTTATCTGAAGAGATGAGGCAAAAAAGCATGGATGGTCACAAAACAACTGCTTTATTTGTAAGAGGGTGTACCCAAGACAGGAATCCTGGTAAGCCTTTGGGGTGGGTGGATATCTAAATCTACCGGTAGATCTAAGTCTCCAAGAAAATCTTTGAGGAAATGTTGGAAGTGTGGTAAAACAGGGAATTATAAGAAATATTGTAAGTCTAAGAAGGTTGAAAAACCAAGGGGATCTTATAGTACCTCTTCCACAGAGGCGAAAACATGCACTGAAGAAGGAGGTGATGTTTACCTAGCATCTACAAGTACAGATGCAAACTGTGATGTATGGTTGATCGACTCAAGTGCGTCATACCATATGACTCCTCACATGGAGTGGTTCTCTGAATATGAAAAATACGATGGTGTTGATGTATTCCTAGGAGATGACTCGACAACACAAATCTTTGGACGTGGAAGGGTTAAGTTGTTTCTAAAACATGGAAGGATTAGAACTCTCCCTAGGGGTTTTCACATTCCAAAACTAGCTAGGAGCCTAATATCTGTAAGCAAGATGGATGATGCAGGAGTGGATACTATATTTGGAAAGAACACTTGCAAGATGGTACGAGGAGCAATGGTGTTGATGAGGGGAGTTCAGTGTGGAACTCTATACAAGTTGTTGGGAAGAACTTATACTAATGGGTGTAACAGTTCTGTTGTCCTTGAGAAGAAAAATAAAGAAGACAAGACCAATATCATCCTTGAAAAAAAGACCATGTTGTGGCATCAAAGACTAGGGCATATTGGAGAAAAGGGCCTTCGAACACTACACATTAAAGGCATGGTTGGAGGTATGTCTAATTGCACTCTAGATTTTGATTTCTGTCAACATTGCATATATGGTAAACAAAATCGATTAAGATTCCCATCTGGTGCTACATGAGCAAAGGGAATCTTAGAGTTGATACACAGTGATGTGTTTGGACCTGTTCCTATTCCATTGCTAGGTAAATCTGTTTATTATGTTTCATTCATAGATGATTTTTCAAGGAACACATGGATTTATTTTCTTAGAAAGAAATCTGAGGTATTTGATAAATTTAAAGAGTTTAAGGATCTGGTAGAAAATCATACAGAGAATAAAATAAAGGTATTGAGAATAGATAATGGTGGAGAATTATGCGGAAATGAATTCGAATAATTCTGTAAGAAGTGTGGTATAGCAAGGTAGAAGACTACTCCATACACTCCTTAGTAGAATGGAGTTGCAGAAAGGATGAACAGGACATTGATGGAAAAAGAAAGGAGCATTCTCAGTGGTGCCAGGTTAGGACAAGAATTCTAGGTAGAGGTAGTGGGTACAACATGTTACCTGGTCAAATGATCACCTTCATCAGTGTTTGATGATAAAACTCCACACGAGGTATGGTCTGGAAAGAAACCCTCTCTTCAACATCTTAGAGTGTTTGGTTGTGATGCTTATGTACACGTTCCAAAGGAAAATAGAAGTAAGCTGGATAAAAAGGCAAAAAAGTGTATCTTTATTGGTTATAAAGATGGTGTGAAAGGTTATAATCTTTGGAACCCAGAAACCAAGAAAACTGTTTGTAGTTGAGATGTTGTTTTCAGAGAGGTAAAAGATGTGTCCAAACATGAATTCCTACCAACGCAAGATGAACCTGATAAAATAGAGCTTGAGTTGGATGATGCAAAATCTGAATCATCTGAAGAAGGGGAAGTAGAAGAAGAAGAAGAAGAACTTCATACCCCAATATTGAGGAGATCAGTGAGAGATAGAAGGGAACCAGAAAGGTATAGTCCACCTGATTTTCATTCCAATTTTTCTTTATCTATTACTAATGATGATCCAAGAACTGTCAAGCAAGCAGTGAATTCAGAGGATAGTAAACTTTGGAAGAAGGCCATGGTTGAAGAAATGGATGCCTTGGATAAGAATGAGGCATGGGATATAGTTGAGTTACTAGCTGGAAGAAAATTGGTTGGTAGAAAATGGTTGTTCAAGAAGAAGTTTAATGCAAAAGGTAAAGTGGAGAAATACAAAGCTCGATTAGTAGCAAAAGGTTATTCCCAAGTAGAAGGAATTGACTTTGGTGAGATTTTTTCTCTTGTTGCTATGTTAACTTCTATTAGATTTATTTTATCTATTGTTGTTTCTTTTGATCTTGAAGTGAAACAGATGGATGTGAAGACAACATTCCTACATGGGGATCTTGATGAATAAATCTACATGAAGAAGCTAGAAGGCTTTGCAGTGAAGGGAAAGAAAGAGTTGGTTTGTAAGCTAAAGAAGTCACTATATG
>ML792753.1:307729-347663 GCA_009831015.1 Picea engelmannii
TACTAGTGTAGAGTAAAAATGGGCATTGTTTCCCTGGATTGTTGACTATATAATCCCTTGGACCCTTGGATGCAAAGAAAAAAACAAGTGGGAGAATGTTGGGTATGTGTTATATTCTTTGCATGTGTATGTGTGGGTGCATCAGATATGACAACTGCATCTGATGATCCCTCGTACTAGTGCTCTACTTGTGCCATGTGTGTTGGGCACTTTCCTAAGGGGGTCCCAGGGGGGGGTAGGTAGGTCCCCCCCTCTTTACGCGCAGTGCCCCGGAATTTGTTTTTGGGCGTTTTTTGCTATTTTTAATGGATTTTGTTGTTTTTAGTGGTTTACTAAAAATAATATCGGTTTTAGGGATTAGGGTTTTGGTATATACATGGTGTTCTTTTCTTCTTGTTCTCGGAAAAACCAAGTGATTGTTTTATTTCCTTCATGGTGTTCTATTCTTTTTGTTGCGTTGGTAATGCCTCTTCCATTGTGAGTACATGCACAATCATTTTATCCTTCTTGGGACGAATCTCTGGATTAAGCTTCCAACATTTAGCCTTTTGATGTCCACCCTTGTTGCAAAAAGTGCAGTCATTTTTTGGCATCCATACTTGTTTTCCCTTCTCTTTCTTCCATTATGGAGTTGAGTTTTTATGTCATGTTTCCTTCCTGGTTGACATAAGTTTCCTGTACAAATATTTTCTCTTCCAACACTTGGCAGCACAATGCTTGGGTGAATGAAAAAAAGTACAAGGATACATATTCCACAAGTTTGGATTACATGATTATGTTTTTTTATAATAAAAAAGAGAATTGGAAAAACCATGACCATTATGCCTTTCATGATGATCTTCACTTTGCTTTGGAGATGAATTTCATTCACTATCACCATCAAGGAGTGATACACTATCACCTTTCGTGAAGTGTTCCCGCAATGAATTAAGCTAGTCATTCGAAGCATCACTTGCTTTTGATGTTTTGGAGCCCATCTTGGAGAATGCTACAATATCCTCTTCGCCATATCCAAATCCTAAATAACAAGGTATTTACACAACCTCTATGGGATTAAAAATACCTTGGACCTTAATTCCAAGGCCCTTTCCTTCATAACCCATTTTGGTTATCAATTTCAAGCCTACACCTTTTATATTTTTTTCAAATGCACCAAAACAACCATCTTGATGGGAACAATAAGAAATTGATGAATGAATTCCACTGCATACCTCAGACATGTTTTCATATTTCCTTGTAGAAGTCCATTCCTTCATTTCTTCTTCGCTTTTGTTGTTCTTTGAAGTTTTCCCTTGAACCAATCTCTTTTGTTCTAGGTAGTCTTCATACAACACTTTCACCATCTCTGACATGGGAAAGAAAATTTTTCGCATATCCTTCTCATCATGAAAAAGTCCCTCTTTAGATGCCATTTTCTCACCTGATATGTCCTTTTCCCTGGTAAACATGCAAACTCAAAATCCAACCGTCAACTAGCTTTGATACCACTTGATCCGACAAGATATTTTAAATGACAATGGTTGAGTTATTTTTCATGTGTTAAATTACCATTTAGGAATCTAATTAAAGAGGAAGAATGAAAGAGCAATTAATGAAGATAACATAGCCTCCATTAATAAATATACATATATGAACATAAGCATGAAGAACAACAAACCATAAACACCAAAGTGATAATGGAGTTTGACAATCTTGCCTATGTCTCTAGGTCGTTGTCTTAGTGGTTGAGGCTTTCTTATTTCTGTTTGAAACTTTAAATGTACATCATCAAAGTGAAAATGGAATACAACCATGAGCTAGATGTGTTTTGATAGATCTCAAGAACCCATCAAAACTGACGACACCAAAATCGGATGAACGAAGCTCCCAGAAATGGCCCGCAAAGGTGCACTCCTCAATAGCTTCCCTGCGTAAAAATGGCTTTGCCTCAACAATTCAACATCATTTTCCTGTTATAAATATCCCTACGGCTTCAAGAGCCTCTGTTTTGTATAGGCCTGAAGTTGGTAACAACCTCCCAACTTCTCCCCAAGATATAGCCTCAGAAAGGGCCCAAGATCCTCCAAAAATGACCAATATCTCTCAAAATTGCTGAGAAAATCATTAAAATCTTTTAATATAAGCTAGAAAACCCATAATTGGTCAATATCAGGGCTTAACCTCATTTTTTAGGGCTCCTGGTCACCTACGCGCATCCAAGTGTCCAAGGGCTAGGTTGTTGGTGCATTGGCCCCCTGGATTGTTTCTCCTGGTCTTATGTTGGTGGCCATGTGGCCATAGGCTTAGTCCCCCACGTGACATAACTGTTATCCCCCTTGTTCAAAGCTCCTTGTTATGCACTTTGTCAATGGTCTAGCCCAACCGACCAACACTAACCCACATAACTTCATGCTATACGATAAAGGATCGGGTCCTATGTGATGGCTCCATGATCAGGGGCTATACCATATCAAATATTTGTGCCATACACATATAGAGTAGGTCCCATGGGAAGGTTGCATGGTGTGCTCTAGGGCTAGGGATATGCCCCATCCCTTAATATGCCCAAATGACAATACAATGCAACTTAAATACATGTTTTATTCCATGGTTTAACAAGAGGCACCAAGGGAGGTCATGTAGCTCAGCCCTACCAAGAAATTTTCCACCTGGACCATAGGTCATGGTGGAAAATCCCATGCACTCCAAACTTTTTCCAATAACCAATGACCAATAAATGGGTGCCATGTGGCATCACATGAATGGGGCATGTGGCACCTTACCACTTTCCCACAACTACCACGTGTCAAGCAATAACTAGTCCACTTGTCAACACCTATCAACACTATTGTACCTTCCATGTCAGTGCCACGTATCGTACAAACTATACAAACTTGCCACATCATCTGTACGAACGTGCCACATGTCACCCTTGCAGTGGTGCCACATGTCACACCCTGACTGGTCCACCTATACTTTCCCAATCAACAACCTGTCCATGCCAGCATGCCAACACACCCTTCCACATTAGTTTTATGTCTGCACTACCTATATAGTCAACTGCCACATGGCATTGTACAGACCGTATGGACTATACAGTCATCAAATTTTTTCTATTTGGAAAAACAAGAAGATCGTGATATCTTGGTCATACAACATCCATTTGAGCCTGTTCAAGTTGTGTTGGGTTCGTAACATCGAGGACTGCGCACATGTCCATTTTGAAAATATTTTGAGAAATTTTATTTTTAGGCCTTTCTGAACCCCATCTTGGCTATGGGATCCATTATGGATCAAGGCACAAACTGCACTTCAGGCAATATAAAACCTTGTAGGGAATCAATCAGATTCGAGGAGGACTCGATTTCAACATGATGAGCCTTCTCATGTACCTTCATCTTTTGAACCTATGATGCGCATGCATTTCTATATGGTTCAATCTTTTGATCCGCAGCTCTATAGTGAGGCTGTGGGAAATCCATTATGGAAAGAATCCATGCATAAGGAGTATGAATCAATCCTAAAGAATCAGACTTGGAATCTGGTTCCACTTCCACCAGAAAGGAATATTTTTAGGTGCAGATGGGTCCAAACGATAAAGATGTATAAGGTCCGACAAGTTTCCAAAGGAAATCATCGGATCCATAAATATTTCTACATCTTTACGAAGACTTTCTGTGAGAATTTTTTTTAGACTTTACAGGATCATATTGCAGTGAAGAACACAGTTTCTTAGCAGCTTCCTTTTCTTCTTTTGATGCATTGTCTTTTGAGAGGGCGGGGGGGGGTTGTTCCCATGTGGTTTTCCCTCTTTCCTCATTTTTATTTATTGTTAATTAGTTTCATTGTACAGGAGTACCTAATATGGCCTAGTTGTCAGGACTCATTTTTACTCCATAGTGATGTTCACGGGGGTTGTTGGAGAAATTTCTATTTTTGGCACACTACTTCAGTGGGAGTTAACTACCTAGTTCTATTTTAGACCATCACTATTATGCTATTATGCATGCATGCATTTTTCTATTATGGAATGTTATGTCCTATATATGAGTGTATTCCACTCATTCATTGTATCATATTGATCATATTGATCATCATATATGTATTAATTATCAGCTCATTGGAGTAGTGTGAATATATTTTCTCATTCTTCCATATTGAATCTCTCTTCCTTTCATGATAAGATTTGTTTGTACTTTCTTTAGCTAGATCACCTATGCAGGTTTATATGAAACATTGACAGGGCTGACCCATGTTCTGATCTCAAATGGGTTTCCAACAAAACCCTCAAAACTATCGGCCCTCCTGGTAAACTAGAAGGAAATGTTGCACATAGAGTGCACAACACAGTCTCAACCAAGATAAATTTATGGGGGACTTCAATACTAATGTGTTTCAAGGCTAGGAATGAGTGGGGATTGTGTTTAGATTATTTTTATCATACATCATCATAATTAATCGTTCATCTACTTTTATGATTCATTCATCTTTAAACCTATGCATGCAAGTTGTTATAACTAGTTTTAACCATTCATTCTTTAGCTAATGATTAACATAATAGTAAATAATTCATTAACAACACATAGAACACAATATTTTACCATGGCTCACCCCCTCTTGGGGATATTCCCACAAATATCTTGCTTCTCTTCTCTTTTATTTATTCTCCTACAAAATATGCGATGTGCACATTACATCTTCAAGATTACAATCAAAATGAGGGTAAGTACCCTCTAGGAGGATTACTAGATCACACCAGGCTCCTCATCATGTAACCCTAAAAAACTAATTTATTCCACTCTACCACAATCACCATAACAAAAATCACTACAATCAATAGCTTTGGAACCAACCAACAACGACCAATGACCCACAACTACCAACCAACAACCAACCCTGACCTGGACCTCCTAGGTATTTATTTATACTACCCTATTCACTTATAACCATTACAATCTTTGTCAAAAAACCTAACCCTAACATGGTTACTCATGTATGCATGCACACCACATTGATTTTTCTCCTACATGTTTCTTTTCCTCTTGCATGCTTCTTTTCCTTCTTTTTCTACATGCTGCTTTTCTACCTCCTAAGGCGCGTGCTCCAAAAATAAACCTTTTCTTCAAAATTAGGCCTGCACCCAAAATAGATCCTTCTTCCAAAAATAGGCCTACACCAACAGTCAACCTATACCAATAAACTATAATCAACCTGTACCAACATATACCAACAACCTGTATCAATAATCTCCTCAATAGATCATATCTGATAACATAGATCTCATACCCAATATCACAATAATACCACTCAAATCATGTGCATCTATGTCTCTCTAGTCATGTTCCATACATGTGCATACAATAATAATCATGTGTAATAAACCCTCACATGGACTAGACATGAAACCCTCATTGATATGCAACCTCAAACTAAACCAACAACTTCAACAACACATCACAACAAAAATCCCTCAACCATGTACCAAGATATACAAGATATGCCTCAATATGCAACCCAAAAAAATGTACCAATAATAAATACCAGACATACCAAAACCATATTTCTATAGATCTAGCTGATACATTAAGTTCCATACAACCAACAAGCTCTCCAGGACAAATCCTCAATCTCCCATAACCATATCTCATGTAGACAACAATATCCAAATACACATAATAATATGACATACCTTTTGAACCTGTAGATAGATTTTCTATACCTGATCACTATGGAACTTCTTGGGAACTTTATTTCAGACTCTATGGACTTGGCATTCACATCTACTCAAGTTTTCATGACCTTTTCAGATGTACATGACTTTCCCTTCTACAACCCACATATCTATGCACTTTCCTCCACTGCAACCCATGTGCATCCGTGCCTTCCTCCATTGCAGCCCACCTACACCTCATAAACTAGGGTTTTTCTAAAACTCTGATATTTTCTCTGTCAACCCTCCTTTTCTACCTCAAACTTGTGTATCTTTAGATGTATCAATGAGTACCTGAAATAAACCTTTCACAAAATAATAGATATTCAATGTGTGATCCATATTTATGAGTGGAAAAAAATGAAACCATGGATTTATAATATTAACACAGAGACACAGTGAACAATAAAAGAGATATAGTAAAAGTTGACTTCTATTAAATAAGAAATATGCTGAAAACTGTAAAATGCAGACTGAAAATAAGCTTGCTAGAATGGTGGAACCTTATCTCTCAGAAGATATGTGAAAACTACACTCATTCACTTGAATATGAGTACAATGAGACTGTAAAGGCATTTTTAAAATAAACATGAATTCGAAAACCCTAGACATCCAGAAAACCTAACCGTAGGAGATGAAGCGTCTGAAGTCATGTCGGCCTTGTTGGGGTAAGTTAGTACATAAAATTCCCTAGGTAGTAACATTTGCATATGATCTTCGTTTAGGGCGAAAAATAGCTCGTTGTAAAGGTATTGACGAGGATATTCATTTAGGGGGATCAATAGAATACATAGGCCATGATTTGGTGCATGATCATTAAAAAGCATCGTTTAGGCCCTCAAAATGGCCCCGAAAGTTTAGGAACCGAAAAAATGCTAAAAATAGTAAGTTTCCAAAAAACAATTTTGAGCCAGTTGGACAAGGTGGGTGGCCACCAATATCCTCCTGGATCAATGTGCTCAATTGGAGCTAATAAGAGACCTTTTATCTCTTATTTATACTCTCGAAGTAGCTTCCTGTAGGGGTTACCTTCTAACTATTTTACCCAGCTTCCTTCTTTTAGGGTTGACCCACTTCTAACCACTTTGTCCACTTAAAACCACTTTATCCATAAATTGTAAGCTCACGACTTCTAGTTACAACTAATTTATTTTTAATTATTTTCTATTTGCAACAACTTAACTCATTTAACTCCTAGTTACATCCACTTTGACTAGTAAACTTCTTCTAAGAGCTTCTAGATTAAATTGACTTCTTTGACCTTCTAGATGACTCGCGAGGCTTCTCCAAATTCACTAATCCATATATCCTCAACCGTGAGGAACTACGTGACATACCACATATCACTGGAAACATTACGACATGTACTATCCATATAGAATAATATCACTTGCAAATTCATTGATCTCCATTACATTATTCCTCAAAATAAATCAGGTTCCTTAACCACATTGTCGGGGCTACCAAAATTTGCTACCAGACTTGTTTCAAGGGTTGATATCAATGAAAACCAACCCAATGAATCAATAGAGGTGCAATGTTTTATTATTAAAAGAACACATTGGTTCATTTTCTCTTTTACAAAAAGATGCATTGTTTCAATATCATATACCTCTTTAGAAACTATATAAATAGAGAAAAATGGTAAGAAAGAAAGTGTCTCTATAGTATACATCAAAATATCAAAAGAAGGAGAATATTCCAAGAAATAAATTGAAAACATTTTATGTAGTGAGGCTTGTAGGGAGGAGCTCGGGAGGATTGTAGTCCTCTGTAGGTTAAATATTGTTTCATAGGGGCTTTGGTGCTTCCTAGAGTTGGTGCTCTGAAACAAGGGAGTTGGTGCTTCCTATATTTGGTTCTCTGAAACCAAGGAATTGGTGTCTCCTTGAGTTGGTACTCAAAAGAAGAGAGATTGGTGTCTCTCACACAATTGTAACTTTTACTTGTTATTGTTATATTTAAATTTTTGTATTCAGTACATTCTTGTTGATCAATTGTTATGATTAATTAATTTGTTAATTAATAATTGTTAAAATATTAAATTAAGAAGAAATACAGATTCACCCCCCCCTCTCAGTATTGGAAATTTTTTCAACAATTGGTATTAGAACGAGTGCCTTCACCATAGTTTAATCACTAGAATGTAGATTATGAAGAGATAAAATGGATCRGGAAGAAGGAATGTCCTCCAACAGAGCATCATTTTTTAAAGGAAATGATTATGCTTTCTGGAGTATAAGAATGAAAACCTATATGATGGCCCTTGGCTGTGATGTCTGTAAATATGTTGAAAATGGTTCAACTGATCCATCTACTCCACCTAATTCACCTATTGATATTGTTGTAAAGAAGATCTGCAATGAMAATTCAAGATTTGTTAATGTTATTCTTGGAGGATTATCAAATCATGTTGAAAAATACATTTTAGTTCAACATACACTTAGTCTAAATTAGATTTCATCCATCTATAGATTTCCAACAGTCATACAATTTTACTTTATGTGCTAAAACACCATTAACCAAGTTCTAAAATAAAATAGCAACGGAAATAAATTATGAACAACAGACATTTACTCTCATTTGGAACAAAATTTCATGCATAAACACTTGAAGAAATTACACAGAAAATAGGAAAGATTTGAGAAAGAATGTTTTATTCATCTCAAGGATATTTAGAACTATTACATCAACAAACTGCATCAGCATATTAATACATTCATTCTTTGGTTTTAGCAAGTTACAACACTATGAAAATAGTCCCAGAGTGTGTATAAGGTAGACAACCATGGTTGTATGCCCTTTATGGCCTAGGACAACCAATAGTCTTCCACTAAAAGTCAACATCTGCATAGAAATTCGTAACTTGTACAGAATAGAAAGGAAAAACTCAATAAATGTGCATTGGAAATCATGTCAACCTATTGTTTAAAGACAACCTCGATTTACATGCCCTCCCTTTGTTGTACGACCTCCTCTTTTGTTGTTGTACAGACTATATTAATGGCTTTAAATTCCCTTGGTTTGTGTGTCAATCCCACTCCTTGGGATGCATGTCAAACTCTCCTTGTTGTAGCTCTTCCACCAAGCCAACACTCTTCCTTGGGATTCATGTCCCTTCACCTTCCCTCAAACTTTCCTCAAAAGTTCACCCTCCTTCTCCTAATGAGCTTCCTTTTATTATTTTCGAAATGTAACTCTCCTAACCCTTGATCTCCCTTGAGTGACTCTTCACTTTCCCTTGATATCAACAATCACGACTTAATCATTCATTCACTAAATTCATTAAAGTGACCCATAACATCATAAAGTCACTTTTACATTAAAAAATTAAAATACCCAACTTTATAAAATCACTTTATCAAAACATATTATAAAGTCAGTAGGAGAAAAAATTGCTTGGTCACTTCCACATGTTGAGCACTGCCAATGCAGAAGTACCTCCAAGCTACCAAATTTCAACACTCCCTCTTAGAGAGAGAGGTACTTCTTGTATCACCACCGGAATATGTCTCCATCTCATCAACTACCATATCTTCTCCCTCTGTACTAGAAGTCTTTTCTCCCTCTGAACATGAAGCCACTACTTCCACTGCACTGGAAGCCTCTGTTTCTACCTCTGTTGTACCAAAAAATGAAGACATGATCATAATATACGACATGCTCTCCTAAGCATCCATATGTGTCAACTCATTCCTGCTGATTCCTTTGAGAGTCTCGGAAGAATACTGAGTCCCTGGTATCAACTCTCTCTCCTGCGCTACCTGCCAACTCTCTAACACAAACTCTAAGTCTAGAAATCCACTGGACCCCAACATAGGTCGACCCAAAAACATTTAAAATCCATCATACTTGACACCAAGCATTGTTGCTATGTGAGAATATTCTCCCATGGGATATTAAAATACATGTCCACCGTAAAATACAACTCCAAATCCGCTCTCATACAAAGCTTACAATGAGATAAAATTAACAGTCAACTATGGAATTGATAACACCTTGACAACCTCTAGAAGAACTCTTGACTCTAGTTGGAATCTTACCCTTCCAACCCCCTTTTTTTTAAGTTGTGGGTTGACTCCACAATTCACTCTACAGTCTGATTCTACCTCTATAATATCGAGGAAAACTAACCTCAACCTAGTCATCTCCCAAGAAGCTCCACTATCCATAAACCGTGACTCAATGTCCTCAAACACTAGGCACCCATTGCCCATGGGACCAGTCATGAGAGAGAAATCCTTCTCATATCTCTCAACAAACTCTAGATCTTCTAATGCAGCTGATACCTCTGGTTCCTTCTTCTTCTTCTTCTTGTTCATACATTAACTAACGCAGTGGCCAATTTTGTGACATGCAAAGCATCTCACTTGATCATGTCCTTTTTCTTCTTGTTTCCCTTTACCAAAAGAGCAACGTTATTTTCATCTGCACCATCCAATGCCTTTTCCTGAGACCCCTCCTGGATCTCCTCTTGCGTAAAATCATCCCACAATCTGCTCCAGTCAGGGAGCTTCTCTCTCCCCACCACACACTTCACAAAAGCCTCCCACTCTTTGGTGAAGCCTTTGAGGGATATAAACACCAACTCTGAGTCAGGAATGATTTCTTCAATAGCTACAAACTCATCCTTCACCTGTGAAATCCAGGTGAGGTAGGTGGCCACACTCTCTCCTTTGGCAATCCTAGCACCATGGAGCTTTTCTTGAATAGCCATTTTTTAGTTCTCGTTCTTTGCCACATATAGACTTTTCAGTGCATCCCACATTTCTTTAGTTGTCTTCTTCTTAGCCAAGTGTGGAAGAAGGTGGTATTTTACCTTGTCCAAGATGATTCTCTGAGTCTTGGCTTTCTTCACCTCATGAACATCAAGAGCTATGGGATCTGAAGGAGGTATAAGCACGATGGTGTTCGTAAACAACCATAATTTGTTCTCCTTGAGAACACTATTGATTCTAACCTTCCAGTGCAGGTAGTTGGAGATCCCCTCCAACCTATCTTCAAATATGATGTTAGAATTCATATTTGTCATCTTGGCAAAGAACCTTTTCTACCTTTCTTCAAGCTAATGGTTTATAAAATCACTTGATTTCCCAAGTTCCAAAGTTTCCCACTGAAATTCATAGCACCTGCTCTAATATAATGTTGAAAAATACATTTTAGTTCAACATACACTTAGTCTAAATTAGATTTCAACCACCTATAAATGTCCAATAGTCATACGACTATACTTTATGGGATGAAACACCATTAACTAAGTTCCAAAATAAAATAGCAGTGGAAATAAATTATGAATATAATACATTTACTCTCATTTGGCACAAAACTATGTGCATAAACACTTGAAGAAATTAAACAAAAAATAGGACATATCTGAGGAGAAAGAATGCTTTATTCAGCTCAAGGAAATTCAGAATTATTACATCAACATACTGCATTAGCATAAAAATAAAGTCATTCTTTACTTTTAGCAAGTTACAACACTATGCAAACAGTCCTTGATTGTGTCTAAGGTAGACAACCATGGTTGTACGACTTGTATGGCCCAGGAAAACCAATAATCTTCCACTAACAATCAACACCTTCATAACAATTCATGCCAAAAGGAAATTGCGAAACAAAAAGGAAAAAATCAGCAAATGTGCATTGGAAATTGTGCCAACCTGATGTATAAAGACAACCTCGATTTATGTTTCCTCCCTTTGATGTATGACCAACTTACACAGTTGTATGGCCTCCTCTTTTGTTGTTATACATATTGTATTAATGGTTGCAAATTCCCTTGGGTTGTGTGCTAATCCCACTCCTTGAGATGCATGTCAAACCCTCCTTGTTGTATCTCTTCCTCCAAGCCAAAACTCTTCCTTGGGATTTGTGCCCCTTAACCTTCCCTCAAAATCTCCTCAAATGTGTGCCCTCCTTCTCCTAATGATCTTCCTTTTATTAATTTTGAAATGTAACTCTCCTAATCCTTGATCTCCCTTGAGTGACTCTTCACTTTCCCTTGAGATCAACGATCATGAATTAATCATTCTTTGAGGTCACTTAAGTCATTAAATTGACCCATAACATCATAAAGTCACTTTTACATCAAAAAATTAAAAGACCCAACTTTATAAAATCACTTTATAAAAACATATTATAAAGTCACTAGGAGAAAAATTTGCTTGGTCACTTCCACATGCTGAGCACTGCCAATGCAGAAGTACCTCCAAGCTACCAAATTTCAACAAATCCTATATTTGTAAAAGTGATGCACTGTAAATAAACAAAATAAATTTGGGATAAATTGAAGATCATCTATGAAGGATATGGAAAGGTCAAGCAAGCTAAACTTCAAACACACAGAGGGAAATTTGAGAGTCTGAAGATGAAAGAGGAAGAAAACATTGCAGAATATTTTCAAAGAGTGGAGGAAATAGTTAATGGAGAAGAGATAAAAGACAATATTATTGTCCAAAAGGTGTTGGTATCATTACCAATGAGATATGATGCCAAGGTATCTACCTTGGAAGATTGAGAATACCTTGACAACCCTACAATGGATGAACTTTATGGGATTCTTATAGCATACGAAATGAGAACCGGAAAGAAAAGTAATAAAAAAGGGAAACAACCTTAAAATCACCAAAAGCAACAAGGAATCATAATCATCTTCCAAATAAAAATCACTTAGATATATCAGATGAATAAGAGACCAACTTTATAAGAAAACTCAAGAAAGGGTCTAGAAAATACAAAGGGAAGTTACCTTTCAAATGATTCAACCATGGAAAAATTGGACACTTCACTAACAAATGTCCCTATACTAAATAAGAAGATAATGATGATGAATAAAGTTACAATCAGAAAGACCATAAAAAGGGAAAAACAAAAAACAAAAATAAGAAGACATTTTACACCAAAGAGGACAACATTTCATCTGAAGAAAGTGAAGATAAAGAGTCATAACATCTATTTATGGGTATACAAACCCAAGATAATATTCTAAAAATACTTCTGAGATTGAATAAAACTCTTAGGATGAAGGAGATGTATACCTAGAAGCAAAACTATTCAGTGCTCTGGATGAACTTAGAAAGTATAAAAATAAGAACAAGTTACTAAGGGGACAAATGCTAGAATTTGAAGAAGCACAATAATTAAGAGAAAAAGAAGTTTCAAAAACCATCAAAGAATAAGATAAAATCATCATTGACTTGAAGACTGAACTTCGATAAGACAAGAGAAATGAGGAAGTCTTGATTAAAAAACTCAATGAAAAACAACAAGATTGTAAGAAGCTAGAGACTAAAATTGTTCAACTAAAGAGGGAACGTGAGAAAGGAAATAACCAAACAAGATTTGAGAATAATTCAAAAATATTGAATGACATTCTTAATAGTCAAATATCACCAAATGATAAGACATGATTGGGATATGATCAAGATTCAACCTTTGCAAAATAGAATACTGAAAAACAACCAATCAGTGATGAAGATGTTCTTAGAACCCCTTTAAAAATGGAAGATAACAAGGGGAATATGGTACCATTAAAGAGTGTTCATAATAAACAAAAATCAACACCCCATACAAAACAAAAAGAAGACAAAACGAACACAATGACTAGAAGGACTCCCCCTAATAGATATCAACATATATTCCTTAGATATTTCTACTCTTGCAATAGTTTTGTACATAAATAAGTACATTGTAAAGCGTATAGAAAGCACAATCCTAAAAATGTCCAAAGATATAAGAAAAACAAGTATAATGCAAAGGAAAGAAATTGTAATTCATTCTCTCCTTTACAAGATTACAATGTTGAATGTCACAAGTGCAAAAATTATGGTCATAAAGTTAGTGAATGTAGATAGCCAATGCAATCCTTCAATACAAGAATTCCCAATAATAAAGACAAAAATATATGGAAAGAAAAACATTTGGAAGAAAAGGTAACATAATGTAAAGTAGCCATGTATGCCAAGAACAAAAAGTGTCAATGGTATATTGACATTGGATGCTCTAAGCATATGACATGAGATAAAAGAAAATTTCTCAATCTGACAAAGAAAGAAAAAGCAAGTGTCACATTTGGAGATAATGTATCTGCCATAATACTTGGGAAAGGCACAATCACTTTGGGAAACAAGAAAAATAAATCAGAAAAGGTGATACTAGTTGAAAATTTGAAACTTGATCTTCTAAGTGTAAGAAAAACTTGTTATCAAGGACTTATACTCATTTTTGACTCCCAGAAATACAAAATTAGGAAGGAAGGATCAAGAAAATTAGTAGCTATTGCAATAAGAACCTCAAGTAATGTATATATTTTAGATATTAAAAAAGAAGAAGAATGCTACATGAGTCAAGTAGATGAAAGTTGGTTGTGGAACAAAAGAATGGGACACTTGATATTTGACAATGTGATCAAAGTTAGTATAAATGAAGCTATGAAGGACATGCCAAATATTATAAAACCTTCTGACCCTGTTTGTAAGCATTTCCAACTTGGGAATCAGACAAAAGTCAGATTCAAGACAAAATAATACTCTACATCAAGACCCTCAGAGATTTTTCACACTAACCTGTTTGGACCTACTAGGACTAGAATTATACAAGGAGAACATTAATTAATGTTGATTATTGATGGCTATACAAGGATGACCTGGGTATACTTCCTCATATAAAAATTAGATGCATTTGAAAGGTTTAAGGCATTCAAAGCTTATGTGGAGAATGAGACAGATATCAAGATCAAATATGTGAGGTCAGACAATGGAGACAAATTTATCTCTAATGAATTCAATAAGTTTTGTGAATATCATGGAATCAATAGACAATTTTCAGCTCCAAGAAATCCTCAACATAATGGAGTTGTTGAAAGGAAAAAAATAAACGTTCAAGAAGATGCAAGAACAAGGTTGAACGAAGACAAAATTCTAGATAAGTTTTAGAGAGATGTAGTATACACATGAGTTCACATAATCAATTGAACACAACTTAGAGTTAACCATTACAAGACACCTTATGAGATATGGTTTGGAAGACCAACATCAGTCAAACACTTCATAGTCTTTGGGAGAAAATGCTATATTAAGAGGGATGATGATAACCTAGGAAAATTTGATTCCATATCAGATGAGGGGATATTTCTTGGTTACGCACCAAACAAAAAGGCTTATAGATGCTATAATACAAGATTTCAAAAAATAGTGGGAAGTGAAAATATAAAAGTAGATGATCTAAAATTGAGAAAAATCAAATCTCAAGATAAATAAAAAAATTGATGAATGGAAAAGAACTAGTGATGATGAAGAAGATGGTGAATCACATGATGGAGAATATGGTGAATCAAAAAATGAAGGATATGTTGAAGAAATACAAGAGAATGAACCACACACTGGTGAAGAAAATGATGAGGAAGAAACACCCTTGACAAAATCTCTATAAAAAAGAGTTCAAAAGAATCACCCTGAAATCCAAATCATAGGGGATAAAAGTGCAGGAGTAGAAACTAGAAGAAAACTTACATTTGAATAATAATAGGCAATGCTTTATGTGGTAGAACCCATATCATTTTAATAACATAGAAAGAATGAATATTGGATAAAAGAAATGAATGAAGAACTTGACAAAATAGAGAAAAATCAGACCTAGGAACTGGTCCCAAGACCAGAAGACAAAAATGTGATAGGGACCAAATGTATTTTCAAGAATAAACTTAATGAAAATGGACAGATTATAAAGAATAAATCCAGATTAGTATGCAAGGGATATGCCCAAATTGAAGGAATTGACTTTGAGGAGACATGTTCCCCAAAGGAAATATTAGAATCTATTAGAATGTTTTTGGCATTTGCATGCTTCAAAAACTTCAAAATATATCAGATGGATTTCAAGTCATCATTTCTAAATGGAACCTTAGAGGAAGAATTCTATTTAGAACAACCTGAAGGATTTAAGTTGACTAGAAATCAGGATTATACATGTAAACTCAAAAAATGATTTGTATAGTCTTAAACAAGTTCCTAGAGCATGTTTCTCATGTCTTGATAACTATCTACAACAACAAGGATACATGAGAGGGACTACTGACAAAAACCCATATATCATAATTGAAGAATAAAATATGATCGTTGTTGTGGTATATGTGGATGATATCATTTTTGGAAGTAATTTGACTATAATGAACAAATGGTTTGCTACCGAAATGAAGAAAGAATTTGAGATGTCTATGCTCGGTGAACCAGCATTATTCTTGGGTTTACAATTTACTCAGACAAACAAAGGGATACTCATATCCGAAACCAAATATATCAAATAAATTCTAAAGAAATTTCAAATGGAAGATTGTAAACCTATGATCACTCCCATGGTTACATGATGCAAACTAAGCTTAGATGATGATTCACCAAAGGTAGACCAAACCATGTGTAGCTCAATGGTTGGTATCTTGTTATATGAAACAACAATAAGACCTGATATCATACAAGTTGTAGGACTAATGAGAGGATTTCAATATGAACCTAAAGAGACTCATTTGAAGGCAGTAAAAATGATATTCAATTATCTAAGAGCTACCTTGGATTTTGGATTATGGTATCCAAAAACAAAATATTTTACATTAAATTCATATACTGATGTAGACTAGGATGGTAGTGTGGATGATAGGAATAACACCAATGGAGGAGCATTCTTCCTAGGAAAGTGTCTAGTATCATGGCTAAGTAAGAAGTAAACATCTATATCACTGTCAACAACAGAAGCTGAATATATTGTTGCTTCCACCTGCTGCACTCAAGTAATTTGGATGAAACAAACCCTAGAAGACCTACAAGTAAATTATTATCATCCAATTCTTCTTAACTGCGACAATATAAGTTCCATAAACCTTTCTAAGAATCTTTTCATGCACTCAAAAAACAAGCATATCCCAATCAAATTTCATTTTTAAGGGAACATGTTTCTCAAAAAGTTGTTAAAGTGGAATATGTGGATACTAAAGAAAATATTGCATATATATTCACAAAACCTTTACCCATGAGTACTTTTGAATACCTTAGACAAAAATTGGGGGTAATCTCCATATCTAATTGAATTTCATAGGTCTCATCACAGGAGTACATGGACAGGGGGAGAAAAAAAAACATCCCTTCTGTCATTTTTGTCAAAAGGAGAGGAGAAACAGTAAAACCCAAGAAATAAGGGGTTTTTACTATGTTTCCATCAATGTCAAAGGGGGATAATGTTGGACATGGTGTTGTAATTGATGTCAAAGGAGACCAATATGGTCAATATTGGACATTATGTATGTTGTTGGAATTAATGGAAAGAGGATAAATATGGTCACCGAGAACTTGATTAATGTTTATGTATTCATATCAATATCCTAGCAAAATTTTATGTTGAATTATGTTACTGGTATCCATCCACAAAAGAAACAATTGAACATAAGTGAAAGGCTTGTTCACTCCATAAAGACATCATTGGAAGACATTTACAATGGAACCTCAAAAAGAAGTTATTGTGCTCTAAATATAAGAAGAAAGGGTCAAATTTGGTGCTTCAATAGAATACAGCAGGTGTCAAGGATCTGGTATAAAAATTTCAACAAGTTTCCTTCAAAGAACCTTTTGTACCATCCATCTCACACATTTTCAGGTGAAACATCTCATGAGTCAGCAAATTGGGAAGGTTCTACACAAAACACATGTCATAGAATTTTAAAATTAATTTCCATCACTCCAGAATATTTGTACGAAAATCATTGTCTGATTTGGACGACTTTAAATTAAAATCAATTAATAAACATAAAAGTCATAATTTGTGTTAATTAAATGAATAGGTGCAATGTTTTATTATTAAAAAGACACATTGGTTAATTTTCTCTTTTACAAATAGACACATTGTTTCAATATCATATGCCTCTTGAGAGACTATATAAACAGATAAAAATGATAAGATGGAAAGTGCTTCTACAATCTACATCAAAAAATCAAAAGAAAGAGCAGAGACCAAGAGAGAAATTGTAAATAGTTTATGTAGTGAGAGTGATAGGGAGGAGCTCGAGAGGATTACAGTTGTTATCACTGAAATTTCATTTGCAACATCGCATGAAAATGGTTACAAGAATACAACATCTCCAAACACCTATCAGTTCACCCGCAACACTAAAAATGCATTTCCAAGAGACACAAACAATACAACTAGTCAAAATATTGACATGCGTTGAAACACTAAAGGAAGCGCGCACACAGTGCATGGGCCAAAGAAGCTCGTAGAGCGCACATGCACCATATGTGTGATTGTGTACGAGAAAAGCCACGTACTCCTATGAATGACACATTTATGGTTCTTTTCAGCCCCTCACCCACTTCTGGACCAGCTCCCAACTTGATTTGACCCTCAAATCTAAGCTGAATCCAAATGGGGGGATGGTCAAAGACCTAAGGGTGCCCTAAAGGGCCCCTTGTTCACACTAAACACCAATTGGATATTGCCTCAAATACATGCTATAAAAGGAGGCCATGGGTGCACTAAGAATTTAAGAATCTCATAGTATTGTTATGCTTCCTCTATCCTCCCTCAAGAAACCTCTTTTCTTCTTGGAGCATTATAGAAACATCTTAATAAGTTATTCACCTCACCTCTTTAGGGAATGGGCTTGGATTTATTCACCATTTTCTTTCTAGTTTATCATTGTAAGAAGAGATCTCAAATAGGGGACTCAAGAGCCCTCCCAAGGAGGAAGAGGGGATCCATAAGTCCTCTTTTCTCTATGGTGTTTGCCAACTAATATAGTTATCCATTGGTGGCATAATCATTGGTCATTTGGTTGACTGATTTTGGTTTAAAGTTTCATGTGAATTTTATTTTTATTTCCTTAGTTATTTCTTTAGTTGTTTCTAGTTTACTTGTTTGTTTATTTCATGTGCTTGGATTGTTTAATTCATACTCTAACCTTTGTATTGTCTACCAGGACCAACTAGACTTGTAAGTGCCCTTCTTTTGCTCACTCAAGTGATGAAAAGGACACAACATATTGGCAACCATACTGGGATAAGGTATCAATTTCCTCCCTATTTGGGTTGTTTGAGCACTTCTTTTTGAACCATTTTACTTGCAGGGATCATAATCGTCCTAGCCATACCTGTCAAGAGCTAAGTTTGGAGCTGGACGAGGAGAATTCCACTTAAAATCCCCCCCCCAATGCATATCAGAATGTGTGTGGGTGTTCCAGCCCACAGATGCACCTTTTGAGCATTGTGTGCCAACAACACTTCATTTTTCTACACATTCTGCACACAGTGCGGAAAAAGGTCCTCGATTCTCTGTGCATTGTGTGCCCACTGAGCCTCTGTTTGAACTATAACCCACGCATCTGTCCAGAATTCCAACATTGTAAGAGTTTTTGTGATGTTTTGAAGGCCCCTAGCCTTCAAAATATAGCTTTTATGCAATTTGTAAATGCACCACACTTAGATTCCCTTCCCACATGAAGGGTTAGTCAAAACATAGGAACTTAGGGGGTTAAAAAGAACCATATTTTTCTTTTTTTTTCTTTTAGTTTCCACATGGATGGCTTGTTTTGATTGTAAAAGTTAAGTTGAGATTCTTTACTATCACATATAAAAAACGCTTTCATTGGGACCGAAAATCAAAATTTAATTATTGAGTATGCTCTTCTCTCGCACCATAAAGCAATCTTGAGAATCAGAAAAGTGATTAAGGGGACATTTCATCTCCCTTAAAAAAATATTTAGGAGAGGACAAAGCCCCCATAGATCTCCTCTTAGTTTCTTTTCAAAACATCTTAAATCTGTAAGGGCCCATACATGCCCACATGTTGCAAAATTAGGATAGTTTTTGAAATTACTTTCTTAGTTTACATCACAAGGAGAGTCTAAAGATCAAAGTAATGAGCCCATACATTACCACATGCTTGAAATCTAGGATAGTTTTTTTAAATATTTCTTAGAATAAATCACATTAGGGAGTTTAAAGGATTGGTAAGGACCCATATGTCCACATGCTAGTTCTTTAGGGACTTTAAAATTCCACAAGGTTGTACCAATGACATCTAGCAAGATAGGTAATCAAGACTCGTAAGGACCACAATAAGTCTACATGTTGCAAATCGACACCTAACTTATTAAAAATTTGGCACATTTTATCACTTGCTCACACACAAAGTCACTCCTCACTCACATAATTTCATCTTGAATTGTGGAGGTTGAAGTAGGTTTCCTCCAAAAGGGATTCTGAAACATCCCACTATTTCTTGAAGAAATTATCCACACCCACTTAACTCAAACGCACTTGGTTCACACCCCCAATCTCTCAACCAACCACATCTAAATTTTTTCTAAAAAATCACTAAGTTTTCCTCAATAGAAGGTGCCAAAAGAAACTTTTATTCTAGGTAGGATCTCGAGGTTAGGCATCCAAATAACCCCCCATTATTTGGTTCTCACATCTTCAAACATTAGAAGTTGATAAATAGGGAACTTTAAAATCCTCCAAGTCAAGTGTTCCTAACACCATAAGGTAAGGAGATACCCGTGAAGGGTCGAAGTTCAAGGTATGGTTATTTTGTGGGTCCCCCCTTGAGTCACCCAACTCTTGGAAGGGATCGATCTCGTGACCCATTTCTGAGGCCAAAAATATAAATGTCTCATTTTGATCGAGGTACCTAGTGGCCAATTTTAGGACATATACCCAGGTGGAAATTGTGGGCTGCAATTGCACCTTGATCAGATTTTGTGTGGCTATTGGGAAATATCACCAGATCTTTCAGGATATGCACCCTCTACCCCTCATTATAACTGATTGTTTCATCCTTCACTAGTTACTTTTCCGGTGACTTCAGACCCCACTATTGAGTGCTATTGGAAGGTCTAGTGCTATTTGAGAGGAAGGGTGTTACATCTTTTCAGGACACAAGCATTTGTTTTCTTTGTTCTCCCATGTGGACAAAATCCACCTACCCACATGTATGCTTCTTTTTTAAATTGATTTATGTATGATTCTCATTTTATTACATGCGATTGTGAGATATATTGTGAAGTTCCAAATTATACAAGTCTGTTGTTCATTTATTTCTCTCATCACCATTTGTACACATTCAATTTGCTAGTTGGACATCATAGGGGACCCACATAATCCATGTTGTTCCAGATGCTTGCAAAATTTCCCTCCTATTCTAGGAGGAGTTCCTAGTCTTTCCAACTCACTGGATCAACCCTCTCACACCCTTGTGAGTGCTACTATTTTTGGATCATCTTTTCTTGGTTCCACTTTACTTGGGTCCAATTCCCAAGGCCAATCATCCACTAGCTCTCCTTTACACAGAAGTGGGGGGTAAACTTCCTCTCAAAGAATAAGTACAACCATGGATGGAATTAGTCCTCCACCACCACCCCCCATGCCATATTTGGCATCCCTAAACATCCTTGATTTGAGTAAACTCACAAATGACCCTATATTGCATGACCCCACATGGCCCAATATGCCTACCAAACTACCTTCAAACATTCCCAAGTTTGAAGGAAAATTGGGGGAAGATCCTGCCAACAATGTCATGACCTTCCAATTATGGTTCTCTTCAAAGAACATCATGGATGACTCTATCCATTTAAGTTTATTTCAACACACACTCACAGGTCCATGAGCCAAATGGCATGTGGAGGAAAAATCAGGGTCCCATGTGACTTTTGAATCCTTAGCCAAAACATTTTTGACCTTCTTTCAACTACCAGTTCGTCATGAAAATGGTCTAGAACTTCTCTCTGAGTGTAAAAAATCCTCAACTATGCATATCGCCGACCACATTCACGAATGGCACCGACGATGTAGTTTATGCAAATCTTAAACCACTAAAGAAAAATGCCTCAATTGGTTTCTAAGATCACTCGTCTCTATCCTTGCCAAATATGTGGCCTCCAACTTCCCCCAAACTGAAGAGAAAGCCATCAACAAGGCTCAACAATATGACCTCATTTATTCCCAGTCAATTTACTTATACACATTAATACCTGACTCATCGAATCCCATACCATTCAGCCAGGAAAAACCTGGGATGTCTCATGCGGTGTATGGATTGATCAGTACCACAACACACCATAATCCGTACATGCAACCACCACCCATGTATGGTACACCCCAATATCTTTCAATGTATGGAGGTCCATATTACTACCCTCCTCCCCCTTACCAACAGCCATATCCTGTGGTCCCCCCTCCACCCCTGAGTGGACCCTTGCTGACACCCATGATGCACCCAACTTCTCAACGAATTTCAGGTACCCCTTCTACCTCATCTTATAACCTGGGCACTAGTGAAAGCCTTGCACCTTCTTATGCACCTTACATATCATTTCCATAACACAATCCATATTTTCCATTTCCTAGTCCTCCAAAGCCAATTGTTCCTCCACAAGGACAACCAAATGTCGGTGTTAACTTTGTTCATCCCTCTCCCATTCAACAATTTCAAAATTTTGGACAACTAAATATGGAAAATCTGACCCATCATCCTAATAATGCCAAAAATAAAGGGAAAACCTGAAATAATAATAACCCAGGACCAGGGGGAAATAGCCCCCAACAAAACTAACTTGTTGGAGGCAACCAGAAATAGGTTAACCAAAACCCCCAAGCGGACAATAACAACAAACACCAAGGGAGGAGCAACAATAACAACCTCCAGATGAAATTCCCTTGCACTCTTTGCAGTGATCATGGCCATTACACTCACCATTGCCCCCAAATTATCGACTTCAAATAGATGAAAGACTCCATGAATTCACCACGTCCTCTAGCACCTTGTGCCCCTCAGCAAACCCCACAATAATATTTGCAACAACCTCCCCCAACTATGTTGAAAAACCCTATTCAACACTAAGGTGTGATGAATACCCAACAGGAGATGCATCCTTCCCCACCGCAAATGGGACCGTATCAAAACCCTGGAAATCCAGTGGATCACAATATCCTCCTAACTAGCGAAGAAGAAATTCTTCTACAAATGCATAGTCGTCAATACAGAGAACCCCCTGAATATACTCCCACCACTTCAGAAGCATATCCAACTACAGCTAGACAACCCTTGATTATTCCCCACCCTAACAATGAACCCACCATTTGTATCCCTCGCATCCCTTTATGACATAATGTCAACAACCCTTAGGCTAGGGTGCCACACAATTACAGCCTGGTCGATGACTTGGTGCAATATCCTGCAACCATGTTAGTACTGGAGGTTCTCCAAACCTGTCCAACTCAATGTAAAGCCTTACTATCCACCTTGGAGGTAGTCGAGCAAGCTGATACTAGAATCATCACATTTGATCTAGATTGTGGGGAACCTCATCTGCCTGCTTTGGTAGCCTTCCAGATACCGATCAATATTCAGAACATCACAGTTCATCGATGTATAATTGATGAAGGTGCATCCACATGCATCATGTCCAAAATTGTATGGAAAAAGCTTGGCTCCCCTGAGCTAATACCATCTGCCATCATTTTGCGAGCCTATGATGGCCGACCATCCTTCCCTGAAGGGATCTTTCAAAATGTCCCTGTTGAACTTGGGGGAAAAACCATCCTTATCGACATTGATGTTATTGATGCCCCTCTCGATTACAACATCTTGTTTGGATGTAGCTACATGTACACTATGAAAGCCGTGGCCTCTTCCGTGTTTCGAATGATGATGTTCCCCCACAACAGGAAAATCATCACCATCGACCAAGTTTCACATTACGAGCCTAACCACTCCTCCAATTTCGATAACATATTACCTCTTGTCCACACTAGTTTCGATGCATATCTACTCATGGATATGGGCCTTTGAATTTTCAAGGACCCATCCTTTCTGGGGGCGTACCATGGAGCACCACCGCTCATACACCCCTCAACACAAGTGTGTATCATATATTCTACTTGTTCGTCTCTAAAGATGTCCTAAAACAACCTCTATGCATCAGCTGAAGGTAGGCACTGGAACAAGCATTTTACTTGTTGTCTACGTAGGTTTTTACCTTCCATTTTCAATACCTCATCCTCCAGATATGAAACACCTGTAAAAGGAACAACAATCGTAAAAGGAATGACATTTGTTCTATTCAAATGAACGACACTTCCTGTAAAGGGAACACCAATCGTAATAAGGGAACACCAGTCGTTACATTGGATCAAACTAATGTTGTACTAATTGCATTGTAGTACTTGCCCAACTATATAATTTGTCAATATGAGGTTCATAAACTTACAAAGAACACACAAAGTATATGCATGATTGAAGTGAGACTGATCTAATCTAATGTTTAAGCTACAACTGAAATTGAATCATTAATCTAATGCAGGAAATTGAAACACACGACTTGGAATTGAATTTCTACGACACACGACTGAAATGAAATTGCATAAATGAAATTAATATAGGAATGGAGAACTACATGAAGGAAAATCAATACAACATGTGAAGAGTTGAATGACACAACAACATATGTGATCTCATACCAATGAAGAAATATTACATTACAATAATCAAATCAATCTTCATAACAAAATAATGAAAGCATGGAAACCAAAACTGTGAATCAAAGCTAAGAATCCCTTTCTTCCCAATTAAAAATATAAGACTAATCCAGATTTCTACTTGAATCCTAATGACTACTCTTAAATGAATACAATACCAAATTATTACCCCCTCATGAAGAGAGAGCACTCTCTTTTATACATGAGAGTCTTGAAGATAAGATAACCATCTCATAATTACAAATCTACTTTTCTCTCAACCAATTTCTCAACCAATCTCCCATTATTACAAAGATCACACATTTTTGAGATATATATGAAAACATGTCAATTTTCTAATATTTAATCAAAAATTCCCTTTTAATACTAAAATGAATAAAGTGGAAAATAATAAGGTGAAACCCAAATATATTTATTAAAATGATATCATGAAAAGTTAATGGGGCAATGAAATGTGAAGAATGATGAAGGGAAAGGTGGATGAAAATATGACATTTTTGAGCCCCAACATACCCCCCAACTGAACTTATTGCATGTCCACATGCAACTATGCATGGGTGTTCTCAAGAAATTTTGGCATCTTAATTTCGACATTGAGTGATGATAATGAATGTTTCCAGAATGGGATTTACATGAGTAACAACTGACATTTTCTTATGGCTGGTTCTTGTGTGACAACCATGAATATAAAGAATGTTGGTTCTTGTGTTAACAATATTCATTTCGTTATTTGTTCTCTTGTTGTTATGATAATAATTTACCCATATTCTTACTGGAAAATATATGCTATCAATGTGCATAAGGAAACATCATTGAGTATAAGAAATCCTTTTTTCATATTTGTGAATCATGCCAATATGTATATCAATTCTTATGAAGCAAAGTGCAACAGAGTATCGTTGGAAAATAAATGTTGGTAAATGGTAAATGAGACAAAAAATGGAATGATGGTAGTGGAAAAAATGGAGTGATGATAGTGAATAAAGTCCCCTAATCCCAAACTGAATGGGTTGCATGTCCGCATGAAACGTGGCATAATTCATAGCAGTGAAAAGGAAAGGTATCTTGGTGAGGGAATTTTCCAAATTATTCATTGCTAGCAGTTGAGGAATTACATTATTAAATTTTAGAAAATAACATATCTCCACTTACCCAAAATTTTGATGAACTATGCAATAGGAATATGGTTGATGTGGATGCTGGAGAATGGAAGATGTCACTACTACATGATCATGTGAAAAGTGACTGCTATTGTAGCTGCAATGGTTGTCTACTGGATTAGAGAATGTGAAGTGGAGGAATCTGAATTGTTGCTGAATGAATCATGGAAAAGAGGAAGTATGAAAGTGAAACTGTAGTACTCTCAGATAGTTGAAGTCATGTTGTTGTAACTGTTGAGGAAGAAAGAAAAATTTTATAGTCTTCACCTGCTACAACCCAGTGGTACAATTCTAATCATGTGAATGGATGTGTCAATGTTGAGCATGAAGAGAAGTCATTGGATTACCGACCATTGATGAATGTCGTTAACCAATGCAAGACAACTCACCATTGATGTCAATGAGTGCCAAAGTACCCGAGTACATCTTGCGAAGTGAGAATGGTTGTGTTGATGTCGAGCCACTTGCAAGATATGACAATCAAGGGACATTGATTTATTCCCATGATTGTCAGCGAGAGATCTTTCCATTAAGGCATGCAAGCCTCTAGGTGCTCAAAATGAACTCTAGTCTATATCCCAGATAAGGTGTTGAGGTCGATGGGGAAAGACTTGCTGAAAGGTGGGCCTTAAGGAATCCCACATTAGTCAATGCGAGTTTGTAAAAATATTGGTAGCACTATAAATGAAAATATCTTAGTAGCAACAATGTTTAAGGCTAGGCAATAGAGTCATGAAAAGGAAGCTGGATAGTTTTATTGACAAGGAAAAATGAACTGAAAAAGATAAAGAGATGTATGTGACTCAGAAAAGTAGGCGTGTGTGAAGTCATGAAGGATAAGGAAATGGATGATGGGCTTCAACAAAGGGATGACCAGTCTGCTTTGAAGGAGAAATGGGAAGAAATAATTCATGACACAAAATGGTTTTATGAATGGTTTCTTTGTAACAACAAACACCATGATGTGTAGAACGAGAATCAAATCCTTCAAGCAGTCAATAAAGCATGTTTTTTTCAAAATTTTTGTGATTCTTGAAAATCACTTCAGCAGCAAGATGCGATTTTCTCTAAACTCGAAAAATGTGAGTACTAATCCCGTAAGCAAAATTGTAAGAAAAAACATAGCATAACGAAATAAGTAACAATACGGAAAACGAAAGAAAATAAAATGTGTTTTTATACCTGTTGTCGTGGCACGCTTGTTTCATCAGTGATCATGGAATAAAGTGACTCAAGAAACCAAGTTAGTGTAAAAACATTACTTCCATATCGTTGTCAAGAATTATTTGAAATTTCCATTTGCTAAAGTATTTTTTCTTTTTACAATTTATTTATTTATTATGTTTGACCTAAAATTTTCTTTTTATTTTTTATTATTATAAATTATTTTTATAATAAAAAAAACAAAATAAATCATTTTTCTTATTATAATCTTTTCATAATGAAACAAACAAATAAAAGAAAAAAAAAATTATGTTTTTATTATAAAACAAAGCAAAAGAATGGTTGTCACGAAAATCATCCCATGACTTTCATATTTTGATACCTGTACCACCATTCCACCATGAATTCCCCAAGCCTATAGGAGAATTTGTTAGCGCCCGAGGACACTAAAAAATGAGCTATGAACTGGACAACCATGACTTCTAGAAAACATGTTTCCTTCTTTGTTTGTTAGTTAGCCTGGGGAATGTGGTAGATAGTTCATGGTTACGTGTATGGACATGCCCTTGTATATCATGAGCATTCCTCATTCAGATAATCTATCGATATTCTAAACTCCACATCACTCTACTCATTCAAAAATAATCAGAGACCTGCACAATGACTTGCACCGAATCCACCATTGAGTCCTTCGAGTTCAGAGTTAGAGCTGGAGTTATGTTATGGTTTTGAAATCTCAGAGCATGGATTCCAAAGAGTTGCAGTCATATCTATGATATTCTTTGGGCTCACACATCTTGTAAATACAGTTAAGATCATGTCCTCCATTGTTGTACGTCCATATGCATTGACCTTCCATCGTCACTCAAGCAAATCCGACTTGATTCAAAAACATGACAACATACCCTCCCTATGGGTTCTTATGTGAAATTATGTGTTGGCACATTGGGAAATAGAATATATTATTCTGCAAAAACATGAAGGGTGTTCAGTTCCTACCAAAGGAACATAGTGATTTAGATCAAAAAAGGTGATCAACACAACACCATAGAAATGAATTCGACAATGTTGTTGATCATTCTTTCATTGGTTCTGGACTGGACTCCATCGTTCTTACCATTCACCGGAAGCCTTTCATTTGTGTACCAGTCCTGATAGACTCTCTTTCCTGCAATGTCGATACTTATGGGTTTTGGCTCTGTTTTGAAGAATACAACAAGCTCATATACCTAGATGTAGACATTCAAGTGTATAAAAATATCGATCACCTCTTCGATCTCCCATACTTGGAAATATTTTAAATTCACCCATTGACCATACCAAATGCATAGTGGACATGTCCCAATCAATCGGGCGTTGATAACATGGATTCCCTCATGGAAAAATCGTAACCCTATTTATGATTGGGATCCTCATTGAGAATGCATGTTTTGTTAGAAACATAAGATCACTTCCTAATTTTATATATAGCATGGAGGCTAACAGTCTGGGAATAATATCTCTAATGTAATAAATGAAAATCATCATTGATTGCCAACAGAGCAAAACTGCCAGATAATTTTGCATAGATAATGCCAATCAAAGTTAGAATAAAAAATATAATTATCCCATTTTTGAAATCCAGATGTACTAGCTTGGAATTATAGACTTGGGCCCCTTCTAATGACCAAATATAAATGGGATTTAGTCTTACAACGTCCAGTAGAAAAATCTCTTTGTTCAGTTGAACGTATCGAAGATATGAGGAGACAAATCATTACAATTATACAAGTCAGAATGAATCTAAAAATGGATCATCTTACCTCTCTCAACATGCACTTACCTGCCCATTCCTTTAGCCAGTAATTCCAACAAAGTCATTGAAGTGTGCGCCTTTATCCCATCCAAATCTGCCATGCAACCTCAATGCATACCACCAGACAGAGATATCAAAGAGATAATTCGTCTCGTCTTCTCTTCTTCTCTAGTAGGAAAGACAAAGAATCCATGCCTCCAGCAAACCAATACATAATTTTTTGGTCTCTTGTCGAAACCTTTCTTTGCAAGCATATAACTCCCTGAAATATTCCTACAAAGGCCGACAGGAATGATGTAGAGCAGACAACCCCATGAATAGCATTTCAACATTTCCGTATGGGAGAGTTGATAAAATTTTGAAGATGAAGCACAACATATGGCACAATATTCAATGATAAATATAACGGAAATGTCTTCCTGAATGTTGAATACATTGCATTGCTATCATGTGCTAAACATGAGGCCAAATATGGATGTACGATGAAACATGGAATAATTGAAGCATATGGATCCAATTTAAGAGACTGGGAACCCTTCTTGCTTGACAAATAGGAAGAGAGAGAAACCAGATCACCTGGACCACCTCTAAAACTCTCTCTAACTACTTTATAAATAGGCTTTGCAACTGGGTCAGTGTTTGCAATGAACCAAGCTCTCATGAAATTGCAAGTTGTTTATTTGTTCAATCAAGATTATGCGGTGGTTTCTATGCATTTAAAATTCATGATATTTTGTTTGTTTGCAGGGTTATTTCTAGGCATCTACAAGATAAGGGGAGAGAGTAAAAACATGGCATTTCTTCCACACAAACCAAAAATAAAATAGGCCAAAGGTTAAAAATAAGAAGAGTGTGGTTGTGACGTTGTTTCAACTTGGATTTTCAGCATAAAAAAAACGCAACTCTTATCTTGCATGAATTGCAGAACTTCTTATTCATAAATATTTTTTTCTAATGTAATTATTGTTTTATTTTTTTGATTTGCAGATGGAAGGATGCACAAATTTTTAGTCAAGTATTTACTTTTCTATTAAAAAAAAAAAAATTATTTTGCAAACTTATTAAAAAATTGTGAGCAAATGGAAACAAATCGTAGATGGAAAAATAGATTAGGCAATTTTTTCATCGTCAATCAATTAATATTCCTGAAATCAATCATTCATCCTAATTTATGATCCCCATGATCGTACGAAACGTGGAGGAGAGCATACTTATTCTAAAAATAAAAATCTTGAAAATAAAATCCTACCTACTCTATTCTACTTAGAATTAAAAATTAGTTACGTGTAATTAAAATTCCAATGGAGCCATTCACATAACAGTAGTAAACTATGTTCATTTTCATTTTTACACATGAAAAATAGAAATATACAAAAATGAACAAATTGGATTACTGTGACTGTGATTTAACTGAATAAAAACAAAAAAGAAATTTATCTAATCGAGTATTTACTTGGAACCATTTCTCGATAAGGCTTTCATAAGAGTGATGTTCCTCGCTCATATCATGCTATAACTCCTCTTCATCTTCCTTGATCTCATGTTCGATCAATTGTTCGTCATCGGATGCATAAGAGTCTTCAGATGTTGGATCTTCAATTGTTTTTGGAGGAGTATTTGAATTTTTTATCCTTGTCAAGATCTCCTCTTCCAGGGAAGAGGGAATCTCGACATCTGCCAGGATTTGAGTGAGTAGTTCCAAGATGACATTCATTTTTAAACCATGTTGAAAAATGATTATTACAACACCCAAATCAAAATGAAAAACTTAAATAAAAGCACTCTTGCTAAAACATAAAACAATTACTCTTCACAATTGTGAAAATCAAACGCCCTTGATAGTTGGTATGGACATTGAGGAGTCTCCTCTCAGGAGCTGCTATTACCCTCTGACCAACACATGTATGTCACACTTGTAGGAATTAAAATTCACACTTGCAGGAATTGAAACACTCTTTGCAGAAATTAAAATTACTCTTACCTAGTTGGCAGGGAGAACACGAGGAGTCTCCAATAAACTAGCTTCTCTGACCCCTTACCAACACATATAGATCACAATTGCATGAATTTAAATGAAAAATAAATAAATTGATACCTCAATCCATTATTCTTCCTCGAAAACAACACCAAAATTTTGGGCTCTAAAGATGTCCTAAAAACAACCTCTATGCATCAGCCAAAGGTAGGTGCTGCCACAAGAATTTTACTTGTTGCCTACGTAGGTTTTTACCTTCCATTTTCAATACCTCATCCTCCAGAGATGAAACAACTACAAAAGGAACAACAATCATAAAAGGAACGACAGTTGTTCCGTTCAAATGAATGACACTTCCTGTAAAGGGAACAACAATCGTAACAAGGGAACCACAGTCGTTACATCGGGCCGAAGTAATGTTGTATTAGTTGCATTGTAGCACTTGCCCAACTATCTAATTTGTCAATCCGAGGTTCATAAACATACGAAGAACATGCAAAGTATATGAAAGATTGAAGCGTGACTAATCTAATATAATTTTTAAGCTACAACTGAAATTGAATCATTAATCTAATGCAGGAAATTGAAACATAAGACTTGGAATTGAATTTCTATGACACACGGTTGAAATGAAATTAATCTAGGAATGGAGAACTACATGAAGGAAAAGAAATCCAACATGTGAAGAGTTGAATGGAACAACAACATATGTGAGCTCACACTAATGAAGCAATCTTACATTACAATAATCAAATCAATCTTCATAACAAAATAATGAAAGCATGGAAACCAAAACTATGAATCAAATCTAAGAATCCCTTTCTTCCCAATTACAAATCTAAGACTAATCCAAAATCCATATTTCTACTTGAATCTTAATGACTACTCAATGATTACTGACTACCAAATTATTACCCCCTCATGAATAGATAGCACTCTCTTTTATACCTGAGAGCCTTGAAGATAATATAACCATCTCATAATTATAGATCCACTTTTCTCTCAACCAATTTCCCATTATTACAAAATATAATCCCTTCAAATCCTCACACATATTTCTCATATATCTTGGATAAGATATGCCAACCAAATCTCCAAGATCTTATCCTTGGAATAGGTTTGAATTATCTCCTCAAATATTGAAATGGTAGAGGAAGTATTCGAGAAGTTCTTTTGAATTAATCCTTCACATATTCCTACACATTACAAAGCTCACACATTTTTGAGATATATATGAAAACATGTCGATTTTCTAATATTTAATCACAAATTCCCTTTTAATACTAAAATGAATAAAGTGAAAAATAATAAGGTGAAACCCAAATATATTTATTAAAATGATATCATGAAAGTTTAATGGGGCGATGAAATGCGAAGAATGATGAAGGGAAAGGTGGATGAAAATATGAAATTTTTGAGCCCCAACACTACTGGAACTGAAACTGGAGATACCATTCCTCCAACAAAGGCTTCTCCACCACTTGACGTCCCACCAGTTGAAGGAATTATACCTCGGGAATTACCTGAGAACCCTACGACACCACTTACCCTGGATTTCACCCTTCCCTAAGGGAAAATCTCAGTTTGGGAAATAATCCCCCAAGACATTACTCAAATTCCATTATTCTACCCCCCACCGAGAATACAATATTTCTAGGTAGCCGCAATTCTTACCCTTCCCAACATGGTGCTCGCCATTCTGGTATGGTATCTACACCCACCCGCAATGGTTCCTCAACCATCCCTCCCTCCCCAAACAGAGGGAATCTCGATGCAGATCCCAATACTAACTCTGGCCACACCACCCTCACCCCAACTTTCCAGCACCACTATGATGATTGGGGGAAGACAGAAGAAGAAAGAGCCACCGATCCACTTCCTCCCTGAGTTAAACCTCCTTGTGCACTATATGAAATAAAGGGACACCCTACTAATTGATGTCCCTCTCTTCCCGAGTTATGCATTCTGATCCAACTCCCTCGAGCAACCACATTGCTCATTGATTTACCAAGAACACCTAGTACTACCATCGCGTCCCCTACTACAGGCAGTAAAGGGTTGCGAACCAAATTCATATGTTCCATCTGTTTAGAGTATGGCCACTACACTCATCATTTCCCTGCTCTACCTCAGTTTTGATAGACGCTAACAACAATACGCCAAAGCTTTCAGCAAAACCCCTCTCCACCCACATCATCGACACCCATTATGTCTCGACCTTAGTCAATGAACGGATGAGGTTCCCTTTCTCTCTTTGTGAATAAATTTATCATTTAACGTACCAGTGTCCTTTGATCATTGAATATAGGTGTCATCAAATGGACCTTATTCAAAATCCTCCAACCACCTCACTTCCTAATATGAAAGTGATTCCTCCTATTCCTTCTCCATATACTGTTCACATCACCCCACCTGAACCTACATCACTTCCCACACCTCCATGGTTCATGGATAGACTTTCTGAGGATTTTCCCCTAAATCCTCCCAATTCTCTAGTTCATTTCCCCTGGGAAATATTACCCCCGACCACAGTTTACAACCCATAGTGTTTGGACATTTGGTTTATGTCAAGCATGCCATCGCACCATAGTTGAGATACACCCTCTACATCTTCACCACCTAAAGGAAAGCACGTGGTAACACTCACTGATGTTACTTCCACGGATCCCCTATATTCTCTCATTTTCCACTGTGACGAAGATATCCTAGAGGAACTAACTACCCCCAATTTCCCATGGAATGTGCTCCATCACAGAGCACTTTTTCTCTCATAGGAAGCCTTTGACCCTACTAGCCAAGACTCCATATGTGCAATCGAAACCAAGGATTTTATTCCATTAGGGAATATATATTGGTTCAACAACCCTATCCCTGCCCCTGATACTTTTCAAGAAGGAAACATGGAAAATTTTTCCCCCACTATCAAAATGGACATTTCCATCAAAGCAGGAATCATAGAGGAAATCACCATTGGCGCCGCATGCTCCCCTGAGGAACTCATGGCCTACAAAACTCTCTTTCAAGAATACCAATATATTTTTGCTTGATCATATACAAATATTCCCGACCTTGATCCTTCTATCATTGAACATCACATCGACATTGTTATAACCCTAATTTTCACCAGACATGCATACCTAGCAGCATGTTATCCTACTTACTATTTTTTCCAAGCCAATACTGAATAGCTCTTCTTAAAAACCAAATTTTTGAATATGTACACACCCTGCACCACTACTTCCCGCATATGCATGCTAGTTTCACTATTACTTCCCAAGTACATATGCTATCTGCACCATTACTACCCGCGTATACCCACAAAAATTGCAAAAAATAAAAAGTTGCAAGGGAATATGGAATTTTGGTTAGTTTCCTAACCAATTGACCGCCCATAGCCCGTCACCCAACCGAATAACTATCTTTTTGGCATATGAAAGAAGGTGTTAGTGTCCCATTCTAGGGAGAAGCATGAAAGCAATGAAACTCTGCCCATTCCCTAATCCCCCCTTGCCCCAAGAATTTGCAGCCACATTGTGAGTTTGAGCCAGAATTCCCCATTCTTGTCCTTTTCCCTCATCTATAAACCTATGCTTATTATCTAGAGAGAAGTGTGAGAGAAGAAGGATACGTGGAAGCAGTTGGAGCTTGGTGAAGAGGATCTAAGGACCGGGTTTGAGGAGAAGTCATCGATCTCCTTTTGTAAGTGACTTTATGAGATTAATATAAGGAAGTACTTTTGTCATCCCGCCATATGATGTGTCTTATCTCTATGTGAGATTTACATTTTGTTATGACAACTAACCCATTAATCCATATATATAATTCTTGTTCGTAGTTTCTTGTTTGTTTTTTCATGAATGCATGTCAGCCTTGGGAGGATATTTGAAGTCGAGAAGTGACCGAACGCATTAGGATCGACACTGGACGCGGAGTTCAAGGTAAGACTACCAGATCCCTATACTTTGTACTTTATATATGAATGTGGGGTGTTGTTGGGATAGTAGTTAAAATTAGGAGACTTTAGACGGTTATCTCTGCCTACATTTTATAACCCTAGTGTAGTCCGTCAAGTGGTTTTCCCATTATAGCAGAATTGGTGACCATACTGGGGAGCCTCTAGGGTTTTTAGGGGATCTTTTTGGGTGTTTTAAGTGGTTTAATTACCTCTTTGAGTTCTCTGTAAGTTACTGAGTCTTTAATGGATTCTTATATGCCATACCCATACTCCCTGCCTTGTCAGCCTTGATTGTTAGTTTTCGTTTTGAGAAGTTATAGAGGTGTATGCAGCCTGTAGTGGGTTTGCACACGTACATACATGCCCTACCTTTAGACAGCCTGTGTACATACGTAGGATGCTTAAGTTTCAATAGCATGCCTGTGTCAGGAAGCCTTTTTTCTTAAGAAGAGGCAGTCATCCTCTTCCCTGATTGAAGTTTGAATTCCCAGGGGTTTCTTGATTTACTACTGGTCTCTATAGTTACAGTTGTTTAGCCTAGGTTTGACGTCAATTCGCTTGTATTTTTAAAAAAAATATTTCTTGTGTTTCCTAGCTTTTATAACTTATTTTTAGCTTGAAATTTTAAGAAAAATGAGTTTCATTTAAAAAAACAATTCCCCCTCATGGTCGAGGGGAGGCCATGAATTGTGTATTCATCAGTTTCTTTTAGAATCTTTTGTTATTTCTTCTTTGATTGGAAGAAAATATTAAAAAAAAAACTTAGTTTGTTAGGTCTCTTTCTTTCTTGGCATTTGCTTTGCATTGTTATTTGAAAAAGAAAAAGAAATTAGCATAGTGTTGTGTTTTCTTCTCATCTTAAAATCATTTCAAAAGAGAAAAAGAGAAAGATAATCCTTCTTTTCTAGTGTTCTTATAAGTTTCATTTTTTGCAAGAGTCTTAACAACATCAGTTGCACTACCGCACCCCTTTCTGAGTAAATCAAGCCAGTAAAAAGAACACTAATTAAAATTAATCAGACTTTGTGTTTGTAGGATCCACCAACTAGTTTAGGGTTAGGGCCTTGAATTAGGTTGGAGAGGAAACTCTTCAAGTCCGTTAAATCAAACATTGGAGTCTATGCTAGGGAGTGTAGAAGTCCAGTAACATGGAAATTATCCGGGATCCCCCTCTAACACAAGGGCTAAACACGAGGTCGCGTGCAGAAAGGTGTTGGAGTTACTTCACACACACCTAGGATTTATTTTTCCTAAGGTTTTTATTTGTTTATTATTCATAATTAGTCATTATCCAGTCTCTTATATTTTAGGAGAGAATATTCCACATGGAGAATATTCTCTTTTAGTTTACACTTCAGTTTGACTAGTTGAGTTGAGTTTAGATGTTGCATTGGGATCATCACCATGATAATTCTACCTTTCCTTGGTATCATCACCAAAGTGGTGCATTAGCCTTGATTCCCTGAGTTAACTCCTCACTACTCTCTATTCAATTAGTTAACTAAAGACTAGTTGACTAGTTAACTCAACTAGGTGGTAGTTCACTCCCGTAACTGCCTGAGAGACTAGAATAGGTGGCATTTCACTCCTATAACTATTGGTGTGTGTCCATATTACTCTATACCACCACTATTGCGCATTGGTTCACCTAAATTTTAACTCATTGAGATATACAAAGTATATCATGTGTAAATTATTCATTATTCATAATAGTTAATGAGAATTCTTCCATTCTTTCTCTCCTTCTTCTTCTTTCTCCAATTCTCTCTGCAAATGTGTGTATTACTATTTAGCTAGATATATTATGTGTAGTTTCAACACATTTACATGGTATCAAAGCCAATGGAATGCTAATAAAAATCTACACCAAAATGTTTTGCAGGTTCAAAAGATTGAAGACAACGGAAAGATGGAATTCCAAAAATAATCCATTCTTACACCTTACAACTATTTTGCATGGAAGGAGAAAGAAACCATACATATCCAATCCAGAGGGTTGTATAGGTTAACCATGAATACATATACAAATCCGACATCAACCAAATCCAAGTACTTAAATCACATGGATGAGGCACTCGAAACAATTTGCAGTCTTGTTTCTCCCGATCTCCTTTTTCACATATCTTCCTATAAGACTCCCAATGAAGCCTGGAAAATATTGGAAGGGATATTTGGAAAATAGGATGAGATGAGCAGACACATGTTGGAGGTGGAATTTCTCACATTGCATCCAAAAAGCTTCAACAATATCCAAGATTTCTTTACAAAATTCAAGGATTTATTGTCGCAACTCAAAGCTTGCAGGGTTGATAAATTGGCGGAGGAGAAACAAATGGTTCTCACCATTATCTAAAAGCTTGGTCCTCAATTTTATGTATTTGTATATACATTCCATACTGTCAGATTCACCTCTGGAGCCACCTAGAATATTCCTTCTCTTGAGGACTTTATCGAATCCTTGACACAAGAGAAAACCAAGCTCATCAACATGGGCGCAATCAAAGGCCCAAGGGTGCATGCACTCACTGTGCATGATGGAAGCCACAAATATCAGAAATATAAAGATAAATATAATAGGAAATCTCATGCACATACAAAGAAGGAAGGGTACACAAAACCCTTAACCGATGCCTTCAGATCCAAAGGAGAAAAGGGAAGAAAACGAGAGAAATGCACATACTATCACAAAGGATTCCATTTGGAACTCGCATGCATGAAAAAAAAAATAGATCTGATGTATCAGATACTTCAGCAAAAAAACCTTGGATATCGCATCCTTGAGGGTGCAAAGAAGAAGAAGCCAGAAGATCTGAATTCCAAGAAATGCAATTCTAGCCATGCATTGATTGCCATCAAATCCTCTCTTGATGCTTGGATCATAGATTCAGGAGCATCACATCACATGGATACCTCAGAAGCAGTCTATTCTTCATTAGATGCATGCAAAGGTCCTCCTATTATGATGGGGGACAACTCTTATGTTGAAGTCACCGGCAAAGGAAGGATTGAACTCACCAATGGAAGCTTTGAGAATGTGTTGCATGTTCCCAAGGTTTTTGTCAACCTTATCTCCATGTATCAGATGAATAATTCCGACACCGGAAAGAAATTCATCTTCACACAAAATTATGTGGACATCTACGACATGCAAACCAACTCCAAGGTTGCTACCAGTGAGGTAAATCATCAGTCTAGATTGTATACTTTTTATGAATTCATTGAACCTGATTATGCATTACTTCTTACCCATGTTGATGAAAGTAGTAGGATATGGCATGAAAGGTTTGGACATTTGAATTTCAGATACATGCAACAACTTAGAAAGAAAAAATTAGTTTATGGTCTACCAAACATCCATTTCTCCAAGGGAGTATGTGAGGGATGTGTTCTCGGAAAACACCCTCAAGAGAAATTCGACAAGAGAAAGTCTCAGTGAGCTTCCACACCCTTAGATATGATACACAATGATCTCATGGGTCCTTTTCCACATCCATCGATCAACAAAGAGAGGTTTTATCTCATTTTTGTTGATGATTTCTCATGTTTTACATGGATCTACTTTCTCAGGAAAAAATCTGAGGTCTTTCAACACCTCAAAGATTTCAAAGCCTTGGTTGAGACACAGTCCAGAAAGAAGATCAAATTCCTCCGAACTGATAACGGGGGAGAGTATGTGAATCATGAGATCGATAATATTTTCCATGAGGCAGGGATCCATTTGCAGAACATAGATTCCTATACTCCACAACAAAACGGAGTTGCTGAGCGGAAAAAACGATCTCTAAAGGAGATGACATCTTGCATGTTGCATGCAAAGTCACTACCACAGAGACTATGAGGTGAAGCACTTAACTCTGCAACATACATCCAAAACAGATCTCCCCATATATATTTCAAGGATAAGACCCCCTACGAGGCTTGGAGCAGCCTCAAACCGAAAGTGACCTACTTTCGCATTTTTGGTTCTTTTGTATGGGCTTGGATTCCCTCTGAAAAGAGGAAGGCACTTGATCCACAGATCACTGAGTGCATTTTTGTTGGATACCCTAACAGTGTGAAGGGATATCGTCTTATTGATATTTCCTTGGATCAGATCATCATTGAGCATAGTGTGCAATTCGAGGAAAGTGTCTCGCATGTACCTCAACAAATTCATGCAGACACCTTCACTCTTCCACCTGTCCGAGATGATGATCATGCACATGTCAACTCTTCTTGAGATGATATTTCTAATTCAGAGAACTCAGATGATTCAGATTCATATTCATATTTAGTACAGTCAGATGCAGAATCAGAGCATCTAAATGCAGTTGCAGAGCTAGAGTAGAGGCCCAAGTGGGCACAGACTACTCTTCTGGATGTAGGGGATCTCATCGATGATCCAACCGATACTAGGAGGACTTGATATGATTTCAAGGAGCCTCCCATTGCACTCACTGCCACTAAACCATTGCCTTCAAGGCATCTTTTCTTGGTTCAGTCTTCAGATCCATAGTCTTATGGTGAGGTTGCTGGAAATCCCATTTGGGAATTCGCTATGCAGGAGGAGTACAACTCCCTCCTCGAGAACCAAACTTGGGATCTGGTTCCCCTTCCTTATGTGAGGAAAATTGTCAGATGCAGATGGGTCTACAGGACCAAGAGCGCAGTGGATGGACATATCAACAGATACAAATCCAAGCTTGTTGCCAAAGGATTTCAATAGGTTCATGGTATTGACTATGATGAGACCTTCACTCCAGTAGCGAAGATGGATTCCATAAGATTGACACTTTCCATTGCGGCATCCAAGGGATGGGAAGTCCATCATATGGACGTGAAGAATTCATTTCTTCATGGTGATCTCTCTGAGGAGATCTACATGGACCATCCCCAGGGATTTATGTAGAACTCATATTTGGTTTGTCGACTGAAGAAGTCACTTTATGGCCTCAAGCAGGCTCTGAGGACATGCTATGCCAATATGGAATCCTACCTGTTGTCACAGAACTTTGTATGTTGTAAATTAGACCCAAATGTATACATGCTCAAGATGGCTGATTCACTTCTACTTTTAGTTTTGTATGTCGATGATTTGTGGATCACCAAGTTCCTAACTTTAGCAATTGCTACATTCAAGAGGATTCTACATGACAGGTTTTTTATGATGAACATGGGTCTACTACACTTCTTCCTTGGACTTGAGATCAGTCAGGATGCATCAGGCATCAAATTGTCTCAAGTGAAGTATGCACGATATCTCCTTGAGAGTTTTCACATGACAGACTACAAGTCTGCTCTGACTCCTTTCCTATTTGGAGTCAAACTTGAGGATGGCGGGGAGACTCCACTAGTTGACAACACACTGTATAGACAGCTAGTGGGAATGTTGTTGTATCTCACATAGTCCAGACCAGACCTCTCCTATGCAGTTGGCATAGTTTCTAGGTTCATGCAGGAGCCACATGAGCTACATTGGAAAGTTTCAACGTGTATCCTTCGATACGTACAGGGCACCATAACCTTTGGGATTCATTATGCAACAAACTCTACATTATATCTCATCACATTTACTGATTCTGACTAGGCTGGTGATAACATTGATTGCAAGTCCACATCTGGTTACTCAATCAGTCTTGGTTCTAGGCCTATATGTTGGCCGAGCAAGAAGAAATATTCCATTGCTCTATCTTCA
>ML792753.1:348239-359417 GCA_009831015.1 Picea engelmannii
CACCTGGAGAATATTGTCTTTCAGTTGACACTTCAGTTTGACTAGTTGAGTTGAGTTTAGATGTTGCATTGGGATCATCACCATGTAACATTGGGATCATCACCATGCTAATTCGACCTTTCCTTGGTATCACCACCAGAGTGGTGCATTAGCCTTGATTCCCTGAGTTAACTCCTCACTACTCTCTGTTCAGTCAATTAACTGAAGACTAGTTGACTAGTTAACTCAACTAGGTGGCAGTTCACTCCTGTAACTACCTGAGAGACTAGAATAGGTGGAAGTTCACTACTGTAACTGTTGGTGTGTTTCCATATTACTCTATACCACCACTATGGCGCATTGGTTCACCTAAATTCGAAATCATTTAGATATACAAAGTATATCATGTGTAAATTATTCATTATTCGTAATGGTTAATGAGAATTATTCCATTATTTCTCTCCTTCTTCTTCTTTCTCCAATTCTCTCTGAAAATGTGTGTATTATTTTTTAGCTAGATCTATTCTATGTAGTTTCAACACATTTACAAAAGGTAGCAAAGATAACCCCTCCAAAGATGGACCAATCATAGTGGAGGAATGCATATAGAGGACTTATCTTGGGATTACATTGATCGCATTTTCCATGGAGCTTCGTGGGTCTCGAATCCATTCGAGGTCCTCATTCATATTCCAAAACACTTTCTTTCAATACCCTCAATAAGTTTCGGGCTTGATACCCTACTCATTGCAATCCACCCGATAGTCGACTGTACCCGCCTGGTAGTTGTTCATGAGTTGGCAACCTAGTTTCCTTTGATTTTAGGGAATTACATAGGTGACTGCGGAGGTATACCATAGTACCTAGGGTAGGCATTGGGCCATGCTTTGCAGAGTATACCCAGAGGGTGCTTCTGTGTTCGAGTTGCACTTGCACTGGTAAGTTTCTCTAGTGTTGATTGGCATAACTGTTCATCCTAATAGATAGTGTTTTTCTTGATTTTCCTTTAGGAACTTTTAGTGTGTTCTCTATGCTCCCTAGTTTTCCATAATGAGTTGGTCAGTCATTGATTTGGGTCTCTGAACTAGGGTGGTAGACCACCTACTCCATTGGTCATGAGGACTTTTTGGTCTTCCACTTAGAAACGTGGAGCTGCCTCTCTATAGGCATTGTTTTGATAACACTGGTTCGTCGGAGTCACTTTGTGAGACTTTTACGAACTTGAACGATACTGCAAGGGGAAAACCTATGCATAAGATATTCATGGCTAAAGTTCCTGATGATACCAAAAAAGGAACCCCTTCGCAATGGGATTCTTGTGCTTTTCCTTTCTTTGGGAATGTTGGTGTCCCTTTGATGGCCACTTTGTACATTCTTGGGTTGAATGTGGGACTACCGGTCTAGTTGGGTACCATTCCAAATGTCTTGAATGCTCTTGATGCTTCTTAGTTAAGCACCTTATGTCATGGGTATAATGTTGATGTTTCTTCATCGAAAAATTCTCCTCCTCCTCCTTCTCCCACCTCTAGTGAAAGTACAGTTACTAGTAACCAGAATTCTAAACGAAGTAGAAAGAGGAAGAATAAGAAGAAGAAGTCACCAACCTCTACAAGTCATGTTGGAGATAGGTCCTCAACCTCTGCAAGTCATGTTGAAGACCAGCACCCAACCTCTGCAAGTCATGCTGGGGGAAAGCACCTAGCCTCTGCCAGTCATGCTGGGGGAAGAAGTCCATTCCCTGCTATTCATACTAGCAATAGGCATGCAGCATGTGCGAATCATGTTATCGACCCATCACCAACCTCTGCAAGTCATGTTGGAGATGTGAAACCAACCACTACAAGTCATTCTGGGGGAATTGATTATGTTGAGAAACCTATATGGATAGGATGTTAACCTAAGTTCCCTTGTAAGATTTGCAAGGGAGATCACCTTACTCATTTGTTCCCTAGCATTCCAGAGGTACAAATATTGTGGTCCCTGTCTGCAACCTCTTCTAATTCTGAGTCTTCTGAGGTTTCCTCACAGCCTATTCAACCATTGGTTGAGAAAGTGGTCATGCCGATGCAGTCTTCGGTTGATCCCACTCTTCTCTTGAAGAGTGTCAAGTCTACCAAAGTGGTCATGTCGATGCAATCTTTGGTTGATCTCACTTCTCTCTTGGGGAGTGAAGTGTCTACTGACTATGTTTTTATCATTTCCAATTCAATACTTTCATAACAAGGGGGCATTTTTCTCATTCCGAGAACACCCCCTCCAATCCCTAGGATGGTTTAATTTGATTGGAATGACCTTGTTGAGCCTCATCTTCCTTCTTCCGCAGCCTTTCAAATAAGGGTTGAAGTTAATTCAACAAACATTTATCGATGTATTGTGGATGAAGGAGCCTCTACAAGTATTTTATCCTCCTCGGTTTGGAAAGTCTTGGGATCTCCCGAGCTTGTGTATTCTTCGCATGAGCTGTTGGCTTTTGACATACGTCCTAGTGAATATTTGGGGATTCTTTCTTAGTTTCCCATCTCATTAGGTGGGAATATTGTCCTTGTCGATGTTATAGTGGTGCAAGGCCCGTTATATTTTAATATGCTTCTCAGGCGTGATTATGTATATGCTATGAACGTTGTGGTGTCTACGCTCTTTCGGGTGATGCATTTCCCTCATAATGGAAGCATTGTCACTATCAAGAAGCTGGCATCTGATAATCACCATCCTAATTCAATATTATTTCAGACTACCCTTTTACATGTTCCTAGTGTTCGTGTAGACTCTACCCCGCCACAGGTTAATTATGTGGTGTCTTATCCTTGGTTTTCAATTGCTTCTTAGAAGGAACATGTACAATCATGTTTTCCTTCTCGAGACTTGGTCTCAACAATTGATCCATTGGTTTATCCTATGGGGGCATGGAATCCCTTGCTTCCCCCTCCTGGTCCAAGTGATCTTGAGTCTCCTTCTAAGTCTGATCTCGTTGTTTGTAGATCCTCAAGTCCCAGTTCTTGTGATTCTTTGCTGATAGACTCTACCAGTCCTAGCCAGAGCTTCCATCATTATATGGAATATGGTTAGTTTACTTCACCCTTTGAGACTGTCGACCCTTGTTTGCGTGATTTCTTGAATTTTGAATTTCCTTCAGATGAGGCTATCCTTGAAGCCTTGACTATAGTTTCTACACCGTGGGAGGACTTACACCATGGTTTGTATTTTCTTCCCTTTTGGGAGACTTTCCAAGTTGACTATCGAAGAGACTCTTGGTATAAGCCTAGCAGTGGGATCTATCTGAACCAGTTTCATACATAAGTCGTATCCCCCTAGAGTCTTCTTTAATACCTTTTGAGACTCTATAAACATGAAAGAATTGTCGAGTGATCTTGTTGTCCTTCATGCTTGCCAAGCTAAAATTTGAAGGCATGTCTGTCCGGTGGTAGTTTACCTCTTTTTTGGTCCGGATGGTCAATTGTACGAACAAAGGTATACTTTAGGAACTTCGGTTTGCTAGAAGAGTATTGTCAGGTATAAGTTTAACCCTTTTTCGGGCCTGAGGGACTAAATTTACGAAAAAGGAACCCCCACAGAGTCCATAGTTAAGATATTTTTAGACTCCCTAATCGTCGAGTGATATTTTTTCTTCACACTCGTTCAACCGGTTCAGAAGAACATCCATTACAGAGTCCATAGTTAAGCTCTTTTCAAACTTCTTAAAATTGAAAAGATCACCGAGTGACCTTGTTCTTTCACACCCGTTAATTGGTTCAGAAAAACATCTACTAGCATGAGTTTATCCATTTTTCCGGCATGTAGATTAAGGAGGAAAAAGGTACACTTAGGAAGATTCATCTCACCGGGAGAGTTCTCCTCAGTAAATTTCTCCTTTTTCAAGCTAAGGAGACTAAATCTAGAAAAAGTGAGCGAGTCCATAGTTAAGATCTTTTCAGACTCCTTAAAATTGCAAAGATTGTCAAGTGATCTTTTCTTTATCAGACTCATTAAAATGGTTTTAAATAGACGTATTTTCGGTGCTAATTTATCCCTTTTTTGAACTGACTAGACTATCTTAAAAAATGGTACCCCAGTGGAGTTTTGTTTTTCGCTTTTTGAGAATCTCTAAAAATGAAAAACCAACGAGCTTACCTTCTCTGGGATTGTTTAAAAGTACATTGAAGGAAATTATCATTGTGTCTTGTTAATCTCATTTTCGTTCCTATGTCTTTGGCCTAATACCGACTCCATGTGGCTCTCAACTGAACCTTTGAAGCATGCCTTATATGCAATCCTTGTAGCACTTTGCCTCTGCATCTTTACACCTTGACCCATGGAGGAATTTTCCTGAGTGTCCTTTTCCTGCACATGTTTCCTTGATCTGAGCATCTTTTTGTTCCTCGTGCTTGGAACTAGTATGTTTGTGACACTCATTCCTCCTTTGTAACATAGCATTATTTTATTCTTTTTCAAGCTTTCAAAATATTGAAAAAGACAAAAAAATCAAATATACCCCAAAAAGAGGATGGGAAAAGTAATTTCTTTTTATAGCAGAACAATGAGTCTCCCTTGGACAAAGCACATCCTTTCGTTTGTTTGTTAAGCTCTAGGATTTAATATGACCTTAGGTAGTTGTTCTCATAACATAGAATTGTGTCCTCCTCCATTTTTTTATTCTTCCAAACATATGGAGAGTTTGTGTTTCTGCCTGCATCGTGAACTTATGTCAATGTCATGCTGCCTGAGTCTCATCTTTCACCGTGCTATTGTCTAAGGGATTTTTTACCCAACTTGAGTCGGCCCTTCTATAGTTTTTCTCTTGTCCTCATGCTCGACCATCCCGAAATTCCAATCAAAATCTTTGTTCAAAATCAATGAAGTTCTCTACCTAATCACCAAGATCCTCTTGTCTATTCCCCGACCAGTCGTCGAAGACTTCTGGGTAGTGAATATGTACACACACATTACACTCCTACCCAAGTTTATAATATCTTGAAGTTGTTTCTCGAGCTCTGAAGACCTCATCTTTAGCCATCAGGCGTCGTTAGCTTCTTGAAGATGGATACTATTCATGTATATATTTCGATTTTGAGATGTAGATCCACTGTGTATTGTTCATGGCTACACTTCATATAGTTATATGACATGGTTCTACAGTGTATTTGATTGGAAACCATGATTTATTTCATCCCAAGCATGGGTATTCCCATCTCGATGAGACAATTGTTATTTTGCAGATGGCACCTCTCGAACTTTGGTCTCGGGCTCACTCGCTTCATATGTTGGTAAATATTTGTAATGTATTTCAGCCATTAGATGCTATTTTGACCTCACACATTAGGGGGCATTTTTTATAACCCTAATTTGCACCAGACATGCATACCTAGCAGCAGGCTATCTTACTTACTATTTTTTCCAAGCCAATATTGAATAACTCTTCTTTAAAATCAAATTTTTGAAGATGTACGTGCCCTGCACCACTACTTTCCATGTATGTACACTAACTGCACCATTACTACCCATGTACATACACTAGTTGCACCATTACATCCCATGTATACCCACAAAAGTTGCAAAAAATAAAAAGTTGAAAGGGAATACAGGCTTTTGGGTAGTTTCCTAACCAATTGACCGCCCATAGCCCGTCACCCAACCGAATAACTATCTTTTTAGCATATAAAAGAAGGTGTTGGGGTCCCATTATAGGGAGAAGCATGAATGTAGTGAAACTCTGCCCATTTCCTAATCCCCCCTTACCCAATAATTTGCAGCCACATTGTGAGTTTGAGCTAGAATTTCACGTTCTTGTCCTTTTTCCTCATCGATAAACCTATGCCTATTCTCTAGAGAGAAGTGTGAGAGAAGAAGGATATGTGGAAACAGTTGGAACTTGGCGAAGAGGATCCTAGGACTGGGTTCAGGGAGTAGTTGTTGATCTCGTTTTGTAAGTGACATTATGAGATTAATATAAAGAAGTACTTTTGTCATCCTGCCATATGATGTGTTTTATCTCTATGCATGATTTACATTTTTTTATGACATCTAACCCATTAATCCATATATAGAATTCTTGTTCACAATTTTTTGTTTGTCTTTTGATGAATTAGGTTAGCCTTGGGAGGAGATTTGCAGTCGAGAAGTGACTGAACCCATTGGGATCGACACCGGATGCGTATTTCAAGGTAAGACTACCGGATCCCTATACTTTGTACTTTATATATGAATGTGGGGTGTTGTCGGGATAGTGGTTAAAAGTAGGATACCTTAGATGGTTAGTTCTTCCTTCACTTTAGAACCCTAGTGTAGTCTGTAGGGGGGTTTTCCCACTATAGAAGACACATGGCCTGATGTCTCCCAAGTACGTCAAAAGCAACGACCAGTTCACCCATCCAAATCCATGGCTATCAAAGCTGAAATTGATAAGTTACGTGCTGCAGGGTTTATATACCCCATCGTGTATACCTCATGAGTCTCCAACCCCGTCCCCGTTAACAAAAAACACAACACTATTCAAATCGGAACCGAATTTCATGATCTCAACCATTATTGTCCCAAATAAAACTTCCCAACCCATTTCATCGAACAAATTATCGATGACTATGCTGACCATGAGGCCTTGTCCTTCATGGATGGGTTCTCTAGCTATAATAAAATCCAAATCCGTCTAGAAGATCAATATAAAACCTCATTTACCACCCCATGGGGTACTTTCTCTTATCGTGTCATGCCTTTTGGACTCAATAACGTAGGTGCTATGTTCCAATGGGCCATGAATTATGTCTTCCATGATCTTTCTCGCATCATTCTCACTTACTTGGATGACCTAACCGCTCGATCCAAGAAATGAACTCGTCACTTAGATGACTTACGAGTGGTATTTCAATGATGTCACCAATACAATATCCCCTTGAACTCCCTCAAGTGTGTATTTTGTGTCACCACTGGACACCTCCTTGGGTTCATCATCTCCTAACACTGCATCACAATGGACCCCCTCAAGGTCCAAGATATCACAGAAATTCCCCCACCTAGGAATTTGCGTCAACTGCAGAGCCTACAAGGCAAAGCCAACTTTTTACGATGATTTGTCCCAGATTATGCCACTCGCGCACATGTTTTCCTTTGCTTACTGCATCATGATATCCCATTTCGATGGGATGAACATGCACAAACTTCTTTTGATGATTTAAAAGTAATGCTCTCCAACACCCCTTTGATTAGTCCTCCCAACTATGATTGTGATTACATCCTCTACTTATTGACATTAGCCATCTCAATAGCCAGATTTCTCATCCAACTAGAGGATGATGGCCACGAGCATGTTATTTACTACATTAGTAAAAATCTTTCAAGACCACCCCTCAAATACCATCATGAGGAGAAACTTTCCCTCGCAGTTTTCCTTGCAGTCCAAAAACTACGTCACTACATCTTGCTTCACACTACCAAAGTCATGGAAGATTCCAACCCCATGCAATACTTTCTTATTCAACGACAGATTAATGGTAAATTTTCCTGATGGATCATCATCCTTCAGGACCAGGACCTAGAGTTTTCAACTCCCAAAATCAAGAAAGCACTTATTCTCGCGGAACTCATCACAACATTTCCCTCAGACGGCACAAGTTCACCCATCAATATGGATTTTCCTAATGAACACCTCTTATATATTCCCTTGGATGACCCCTGGTATGACAACCTTCTCGTCTTCCTTCGAACACAAAAGTTTGGGTCTCATCTTTCTCGAGATGATTGTCGATGCATTCAACATTAGGCCGCTTGATACCTCCTCATCAGTGAAATTTTGTATTGACATGGGGTCGACACCATCCTTCGTCGATTTTTGACCATCGACTAAGAAGACCAAATCTTGAATGATTTCGATAGTGGAGCCTGCGATGGTCACCTCTCAGGTATGTCCACCGCCCAAAAAATCATTCAATATAGATACTTATGGCCCACATTGGTTTATGACTACATCCACGCTGTCAAGCGATGAGACAAATGCTAGCTTTAAGAAAATAAAAAATGAGCACCACCCACTCTTCTACATCTAGTCATCACTACTGACCCCATATACAAATGGGGCATAAACTTCATGACTTGAAATCCTCCATCTATAAATGGACACAAGTATATCGTCGTGGCAGTATATTACTTTAACAAGTGGGTTGAAGCCATGCATCCCTTCAACAATACTGCTGTCACATCAATGCATTTTTTCTTCAACCCCGTCATTACCCGTTTCGGAGTTCCACTACAGTTAGTCTCTGATCATAGTAAACACTTTGACTATGATATCTTCATCAAGCTCTCCTCAAGTTTAGGCTTCTCCCATGAGTTTTCCTCTCCATACTACCCTTAGTCCAACAGATGGGTCGAGGTTGTTAACAAAGTAATCAAAACCATGTTGCAACACACTGTCAACAAACACAAGACCAATTGGCATCATATGTTATTTTCAACATTATGGGCTTATCGCACGACAGTCAAAATTGCCACCAGTTTTACACTGTTTCATCTCGTCCATGGGATTGAAGCCACCCTCCCCATCGAGTGTGAAATTCCCATGTTGCGCACCTCCATGGAGGAGATCTTACTGAAATTAGAGTCACTGGATGAAGATCGCCAGTCTTCATTACAGAACAATGAGGCAGCTAAAAAATAGTCGAAGGCCACCTTTGACCGCCATGTCAACCTTCATTCATTTAACGAAGAAGATCTTGTTCTAGTGTATGATATTTCTCACGATACTCTCAGTCATGGGAAATTTGAATCATTATGGCATGGAACCTACATCGTCCAAAACTACCTCACTAAAGGCATATACATATTGGCCTCTCTAGAAGGCTATCCTCTCAAAGAGCTCGTCAATGGGTTGTACTTAAATAATTTTTATGCCTGAGCGTAGTCATTCTACACTAGGATTTTTCTTTGTAGACATTTGTAGAGTTTTTAGTATTCTGTTTTTGCCTCCACTCCTCATGTCCAATCTACCATTTTTGCTATTGATAGATGTCTCCGCCATCGACCTACCACATCGGTTACGCTGACGGAGCTAGCCGCTGGACACATAATTGCACTTCAGCCACTTGGGCCCTCTACACCTCCTCACATGCACTACTCCACTCCAACGGCATATGTTTGGGCTCGATAACCAAAAACCAAGAATAATACACAGCCTTCATTGGCCTCCTCGCCAAGGCCAGTCACTGCCACATTGATCACCTTAACATCTTATTATATTCCCATCTTGTTGTCCTACAACTCAAGAATGTGTACCGTGTTTGCGATCCTTGCCTCTTCTACAAATACCTACAAGTTAGACTCTTATCTTGGAATTTTTATTCAATTACATTTACACATATTCCACAACAATTTAATCAAATAGCATATAACATGGCTAACCTAGTTTTAGATTGGCATTTTTCACATTAAGACATCATCACACATACATAAATCATCAAACATATGTCACAACATATATATTAGACATCATTAAAAATATAATAAAAATATCATCCCATGTAAACATCACAAAGATTCCAAACATGTACATATATATATATATATATATCAATGTGTCATAATTTTTTACAAAATAATACAACATGTACATCGCCCGTAGGCAAGTGAGCCTACCTCAGCCCTATCGGTATAAACTAGGTGTCACAGTACCCTATACAAAATGGGCTCACATGCCTATATAAATACAAAAAATATACCAAAAAGCACTCATGGTGCCCCCAAAGAACCACCACCAAGCCCTCTGTCTGCAAGAGGTGCCCCACCAACTGGAGGTCCTCCAGGCCTAGGGGGTAGTTACCTAGGTTTCCCACGCTACAGCTTCTCTGTGGATTAGGGTCCATTGCCTTAATATAGATGACTGAACCTGACATCATGTTCAACCCCAAACAATACCTCCGAGCCAAGTCCACCAAACGTACATCCCCTGGCAACTGGGGATCAACAGGTAGGGCCACTCCCTGAAAAGGGGGCCCTGTCAAAAAATACACATCCTCCATAGATGAGAATGTCAACTGCTACCCCCGCACAATGAAGCATTGCAACTCAGTGCTCGACATCGAAATCAGATACTATAGTAGATACTCATGTGCCTGTATCAGTGAGTATTCGAAGAACTTGAGCAACCCACAGGCTGCCAAGAGTCTCTGAATGCCCGAATCCTCTCTCACTGCCTCCTGGAGGCGCTCCTAGTCTCACTCCCTCTAGTGAAATGGCATGATCAACTGGCCACCTACATTCACCCAGAAAACACTTGATTAGAAATTATCCTTCATCAAAAAACAAATCTTCAAAAAATGAAAGTTTTTCAAACCGCACCAGCTTTGCCTCAAGAGCACGGTTGTCACCCCCACAGGCATGCACATATGCATGCTTGTTCTTCGCATAGTTGCGCATCAATCCACAGTTGTTGAAGAAACATATGTGCATCCATTGCATCCACAGGTGCGCATTCATGCACACCTTTTCTCTACACAATTGTGCATTGATGCACAACTGTCTGAGAAAATGTTGTGCACAGTGCGCAGCTGTAATTCGAACAGGAACACACCAAATGCACACATGTTTTTCCACCCATGTGCCCCCATGCACAACTGTATTAAAAAAAACCACACATCATGTGCAGGAGAGGGAATTATACCCACACATCTCAGCGCGGGTATCCTTCCTTCTCTCGTGTAGTGGTGGGCCCACCCCTACAAAAAAACCTAGTACAACCATCCGTACGACCCTACCCAAAAAATAGAACCTATCTACTATGCAGGAGGATGAGACCACTAACCTGGCTCTTGCAACTCCTGCATCGATCAGCTCGAACTCCCATAATCTCAAAATATCCTCTAAATCCTCTCATCAAATCACTATGGCAGTAGCTACAAATGAGAACGCATTGTGGGCCCCACGACCACATATAGTCCCTTTTTCCAAACTTCCACACTCAGTTATAGGAGCTCAGAGTCTTTGTTTTTCGATTCGTCTTCAACCATGGGATCAAGATCCTGCCACCTACATAGTTGCATTCCATGGGTCACCATACATACATAGCTTCAGGGGAGCATTTTTCTCACATCACATCTAGGTATGCATGCTCATGTTAAAAATTATCAAATAGTTGTTCTATGTTCTTTATCTTCAGATATTGTTCACATCGGGTATTCAATTTTAATGTGTGCAAGTAATTGGTCATCACAAACTAGT
>ML792753.1:398785-423477 GCA_009831015.1 Picea engelmannii
GCTGGCAGTAGAAGAATCCCAAACATCCGATCAATTTCTCTCCACTTTAAACACGACCTTTATTACTCTCATCCCCAAGGAGGAATGTGCCACTAACCCAAAGCAGTTCAGACCAATCTCCCTTTGCAATGTCATTTATAAAATAATCAAAAAGGTTATTGCCAATCGCCTCAAACCGCTCCTGCCGACCATCATCTCTAATGAGCAATCTGGCTATGTGGAGGGTAGACAAATCATGGACAGTGTCATAATACCCAATGAGGTTATCCAATCCTTAAAGACGAGAAAAATACCAAGTATGCTTATCAAAATTGATCTCTCAAAAGCTTTTGACAGATTAAGCTGGCAATATCTGAGGTCGGTTTTGGAATCCTTCGGCTTCTCTAACCACTGGGTCGATTGGATTCTCAAGCTCACCTCTTCTCCCTTCTTTTCAATTCTTGTCAATGACACACCCTCCTGACATTTTCACTCTACCAGGGGTATCAGGAAAGGAGATCCCCTTTCTCCTTTCCTCTTTGTTATCATAGCAGAGGGCTTAGGTTGTTATCTCAAAGAGGCAGTCCTTGAAGGCTCACTCACTGGGCTGCCACTCCACAACCTTCACCTGGCACCATCACATAGCCAATTTGTCGATGATACACTCCTCATGAACACCCCCACGGTTAGATAAGCCACCAAGCTCAATTCAATCCTCTCTGACTTCTTGGACGCCTCTGGCATGCTGCTTAACCTGGACAAATCAAAGCTTTATTTCTTTAACACGCCAGCCTCGGTTCAGGCTCACCTCTCAAGACTTCTAGGCATTGCCAGAAGCTCCCTCCCTTCCACATATCTAGGCATTCCCTTAACTGGAGAGTCAGCCAAAACTATCTCTTGGGACAGTTTGCTATTATCCATATCCAACAGGCTGAACAACTGGACCTTCAGACCACTGAATATTGCTACCCGACTAGTCCTGCTCAAGTCAGTTCTTCAAGCTCTGCCCACATATTTGTTTACAGCACTGGCCATGCCCATATCGGTTATGAAGGCTATTAGGAGCCTCCAACGTAATTTATTGTGGAAAGGAAACCAGAACAACAAGAAATGGGCTTTAGTTGGATGAGACAAACTATGCAAACCCAAAAAGCTCGGAGGGCTAGGAATTCGAGACCCGAGGAAGATGAACCAAGTCATGGGAGCCAAGATGTGGTGGAGGTGGCTGCAACACCCGCAAGAACTCTGGGCGCAGATCTGGAAGCAAAAGTATGCCCCGAACGCACAATCTAACCAATTAATAATATTCAATGAATAGACGCAAGGTTCCAATATTTGGAACACCGCCTGGCGAAATCACCCCCTGATACAGCAGCATGCCTTCTGGGAGGTAAGAAATGGCGAAAGTGCATTCTTCTGGCAGGACTCATGGCAAAAGCTACCCCCCCTTGATGATATGGAAAACCTCCACACAATCAAGCTTAAGTTGCAACAAAACAACTTAAAAAATGTTAAGGATTTTTGGATCCCAACTCAAGAAAGGCAACCCTGGAGGAAATGGAAAACTAACAGAACAGATTTACAGATTACGGAGGAGATCGACCTTCTACCGTGGCAGGAATGCATGCAATACCGGAAAATTCCAAGTAAATAAGGACCGGACGTACTTAGATGGGGCCACTCCACTTCTGGCATTTTCTTGGTCAAATAGGCTTACCATTTACAAGTAACTCCTCCAAACCAGATCCTTGATACAATATGGAGCAAAGTCTGGCAACCTTTTCTCTGGCCCAAGGTATCCTTTTTTCTTTGGCTCACAGCTCAAAACCGTATCCTCACTTGGGACAACCTCCAAAAGAGAGGATTCACAGGCCCCTCTAGGTGCACCCTCTGTCAGCAAAGCGAGGAAACCATGGAACAACTCCTCAATAATTGCCACTACAGTCATCAGATTTGGGATTGGGGAGCCCAAGCCATGCGACGATCCTAGCAGAATAGAGGTAGCATACGGGACACTCTAGTAAATTGGGAAACATTATCCTTCCACAACCCAATTCTCCAGTGCATCTGGCAACTGCTCCCAGGCTTTACACTTTGGTCAATCTGGAAAGAAAGAAATAAGAGAATATTCAACTCCAAATAGTCCCCCTCCATCACTACTTGGGAAAGGGTTAAACGACTCATCCGTGAAACCGTTCAATGCAAGTCCTGGCTCCATGAAGACACGCAGTGTAAGCCCAAGGAAAAGATCATTCTGGAAGGCTGGAACTTGCAAATGCACATGCAACCACAAGGGAAGACCAAAAACGGGAGGGTCAACAGTCCCACGGATTGGACCCCACCCCCCCTTGATTTTCTCAAGCTCAACTTCGATGGGGCCTCCAGGGGTAACCCTGGACCAGCTGTTTTTGGGGTCGTCCTCCGGAACCACATGGGCAAGATTATTCATATAATCGCTGGCTTTTTGGGCAAAAATTTGAACAACGTGGCGGAGCTCACAAGTCTAGTAAGAGGCCTCCAAACTGTTGTTCAACATCAGTATCATCGGTTGATTATTGAAGCAGACTCCCAAGTAATAATACAACTTATCTCCAAAATCCTTCATGGCAAGTCCCCCTGGTGGATCTCCCCCAGCTGGAGACTCTCTGGACTTCTAGAGGACTTTCGCGATCTAACCAACTCCAATCTCACACTAATCCCTTCTCATGTTAAACGAGAAGCCAACAAGGTTGCGGATTACCTGGAAAACACAGGGATTGATGAAAAAGTAGAACTCGTATATTGGCAGGCCCAAGTCTTTGAAGAAACAGACCTCTGAAGGTGTTGCAAAGACCTTGCTTGCAGAGACTTCCTAGCCCCGGATGGGGTGACACGCAGCTACATGGTGACAGCTGGAAGCGCCCTCATCCTAGGCTTAAATGCCGATGGCCGCCACCCACAAGTTTGCATTAATGATGGGGGATGGCCATAGTTGCAGCCATAGGACGGAAGGACTCCTCCCTCGCGCGATCATTTACGACCACAACGCACTCGGGATGGGAGAGGTTAAGTGTGGGCAGCTGACCTTGGCTCCTGGTTATTTGATTTTTTATAAGCCCGGATAGAGCGGGACTGTACCTGCCTCGGCTATACTTCTCGCTGGGACGCTCTGGTGTAGTCCATCTTTCATCGTGCCCAGGCTCTCTGTATTTTTGTTGTATTTTTCTCTGTATGCTACGAGACAGAGCCAACTTTCTCATGCCCTGCACCTAAATTTTCTCTCGTCCTGGCTCATCTTCCTTTCACTGCATTCGCTTTGTTCTTTCACCATGGCTCGGAAGAGAGGCAGACCTCGCCGTGGCGCAGCCTGGGATGCACACAAGGCGTAGCAGCGACGGAAAGAGAAATTGGAATGCACCTTGGCTCTGGCGACCTCCATTCTTCGGAAGAAATCCAGGGCAGAGACATTGGCGCTGCTCACCACCATAGCTGAACCGGGAGCTGGCTGTAGCCATGACGTCAAGACCAATATACTAGAAGATCGGCAGGAAGCTGGTACTGAGGAGGAGTTTCCCCCCTGTATAGTGGTGGAAGACCCGTTCATGGAGGACCTGTCGATTGTAGAAAAGACCCGTGCCACTGAGGCGACTCATCAGGAGGAGCGCACACCCATTCTGAAACAGGAAGACTACACCCCTGGCTGCATTGTGGAAGAAATCCCCTGGCCTAGCGACGACAATTTCAGCAGCCATGACATACAGGTGAAGGAAGCAGGAACGACGGGTGCAGAGGTTGTTGTGGAACAGAGGGCATTTGACACTGGTTCTGGAGTGGCGGTGGACTCGGTGGACGTGGGTGGCAGCATGCATGGCTCTCTCCTCCAGGAAGAGCACCTGGCTCTAGTGTTTGACCTTCGTGGCCACATCTCTGACCTGGAGCATCGGGCCCTCATCATGGCCCAGCGCATGGACATGCTCCTCGATGCATTCTCTAATGCTCTAGCTCAACGGAAATGCCCCCTCTGTGTGAAAGCTTTTGCCATCCCGGCTGGGTCCAAGTGGCAGACTAGCGAGGACGACAGGTCACTAGGCACCTAGGTTTTTATGCTCTTGGTTCCTAGTTTTATTATGTTACTGTTTTATGTGCATTTTGGACTATAGACATCTGTCCTGGTTTCCTCCGGGCAGGACAGATGCTACTTCATTTTATGTTTTATCATGCTATTGCTATTTTCTCTCCACCTATGCTAGTTTCTGGTAATCGGCAACATTTTTGGTTACATCAGACCTACACTTTTGTATATTCTGTAAAAGTTTCTTGTCTATCTAATATAGCAGGTTCCACTTTTAAAAAAAAATAAAAATAAAAAATGAAACTGACATTTTGGATGGAAGGATCTCAAAAAAATAGGTTGTTTTTAAAAAACACAGCACTGAAAATGGACTTCGGATGTGAATGTTATGCCCTTTTTTAAAAAGGGCATAAACACTAACCAAAGAGCCATGTGGAAAGTAGAATTTGGTCCACATTGTGGCACCCCTCAGAATAATCTCACTTTTACAAATATGTTTCTTTATGAAGTGACCCACTTTTATAAAAAGAGGCGAGGATCACTTTTACAATGAAATTACTTTATAAAAGAAAGTTGCATGCAAAACAAATAACTTTAAAATAAAATATTAAAGATACTTATAGTGATTCACTTTTATACTTGAAGTGAAATACACTTTACAATGGATGCATGAAAATTTTCAAAAAATGTAACAAAAAAGAGACTTGAACTTAAGACCTCTTACTTAATAAGGCAACTTTTAACCAAGTGAGCTATAAAAACATATTATATTGTTTAGAAGGAGGATTAGGTTTGTTCTTTTTATTGTTTTTGTTGTTGTGGAAGATGGCCTTGGAGAGTGTGCTCATAAAAAACTCTTTTCACATAAGAAAAAAGTTTCCCTTCTTGATGACAAGAAGGGTTAGATCTCGGTTAGCTTACTCAGAAAATTCACCCTTTCCTATATGTTTCTAATTTTTCAAGATCACACATGGTGTGGGACAAAGAGAATACACATATACAAAGAAGTATCAACCCAAATACAAAAAACAAAAAACTGAAATAATACTCTGCAATTTTTTTTTTAAATGGCTTATTCAGGCTTCATACCTCTAGATCTGAGTGAAATGGTTGTATCTTGGGGAAAAAAAACTTTTTTCAAGTGAAATGAAAATCATTTCTGATTGAAATGAGTGCTCCAAAAATAATGGAATAGTCCTATCATCCCATAAATTTATGCAAATGGCAAAAAATATAGATGAGAAAACTCGACTTCATGATCTAGATCTACAACAGGAGAGGGTCTTCAAACAGGCTCTGATACCATGTTCAACAACATCAGTGTTCCAAAAGAGGACAAACACCTTTAGTAACGACTCACACAACCAGATCAAATATCAACAAATTGATATTTTGAGGTGGTAACACCCCTACAGGGAAACATTCATGGTCCCAGCCAACATGGCCACTTGGAGCAATTTATTAATGCGAAAGAAAAAAATTACTTAGAGATTTATAAGAGAGTTTCTCATAATAAATCATCGCCAAATGACCCTCCATTCTCTTTAAATATATATCATGAACCAATCGAGTGTCATTCCATGAATCAATGTAGCCATTAAGATCAAGGAGAACATGAACCATCAGATTACTCTATGTCAAGAGCATATCATGACCGTCAAATTTCCTAACTAGAAATGCATACTAATGCACACTAAGAAACACACTTTTACCTAATGACACATTTAAACCAAGTAGATCTTAACTAAATCCTAAGTGTCTAAATATTCTAACATCAGATTCGTTTATGTCAAAAACATATCATGACCATCAAATTACATAACTACAAATGCATACTAAAGAAACACAGTTTAACCCAACGACACATTAGACCAAGTTGATCTTAATTAACTCCTTAATGTCTAAATATCCTAACAATAGGCATTAAATTCAAGTTAAAATACTATCAAACCAATAATTGATGATTGTTGAAATGAAATAGAATGAAAATTCTTTAAATTAATGCAATATTCCAATCCCTAACGGCTGGAAATTGCAACAATGCATCAATAAATAATATTAGAGATGATTCTAGGTAAAGAATGCAAGACATTAAGTTATAATATTAAAGCAATTAAGACACAATGTGATTAAAGATAAATATAGCACAAGATGCCAGTGGGAGAGAGAGTGAGAACTCGGGTTTAAATCACTTGTAATGGAGGAAATATTATCAATGTATAGCTTCCTTTGGAATATGGAGTCTAACATGCAATGCCTATGGAGAGAAACTTCTTGGACAAGATACAAGAAACAAACCCAAGGGTACTCCACTACAAAACCTAGGTATTGATTCCTTAGGAGAACAACTTAAGGTGGTCCACTAAAAACCCTAAGAGGTCATCCTATATATTATAAGAACCTTAAGACAAAGATATAGAAAGGATTTTGGTTAAAACCCTAGAGTATGTTAGAATATTGAGGCATATGAATAAACATTCAATAATATTAAACAATAGAACCTTACTAGTGTAGCATCCTATACATACAACAACATATAATCAAAATAAGAAAGAGACAATATAAAAAGGAAAGTACACCATATATACATGGTAAAACCCCAAAATGGGGAAACATCCATGGGAAGGTATTGTCTTCTTTATTCTTCAAAAATATTGAATCTTACACTTGAGCTCCCACACATCACACTCCATATTCACATCATTACAATGTATACGATCACTATGTTATCCTTCATTTCAATTTACCTCAAGGATATCTCTTACCTCTATTATATACCAATATGTATGGAGGAATTACACCTCAATAATACATGTGGGATAAATGTAATTTCACCTTTTTATATAATGAATGGTAACACGAGTATATTAAATCATGATGTATAAGGGATAATGATTTTATATAAGAGTATACATTATTACCTTCCAAATTAATACATTACAAAAATACCACACAAGTCATTACATATTCCAAAACTCCCCCTTACTGATGACTAGGGAGAAGAAACACTTATGGAGGAAGATGGCATTACAATACCTTCCAACAATTCTTGCAAGAATAATAAATACAATACCTTCCAGAGGAAGATGGAATTACATTAACAAAAAATTTATAATTTCCCATAAGATGTGAATAAGAACACACTTTGCCTCATGGATTTGATGAAGGTAACAACTACTTCTCGCTGAATCATGAAATTGCACCTAAACCAAGTTGTCCGATGAAATCTTGTAGAACATCATAATGATGTACATAAACCTCAAATGGACAATATAATAGAACATGTGGCTACTATACGATCATCACAACTTGTTGACGTAAGAAAAATTCCCTTCGTCAACAACAGGGGTCACCCCTGATAAGAAATCCCAATTATACCTCTCACCATCTGGAATATGGAACCCATCCAGATTTTGTCCAGGCAACCATTTCTAGTTTGGAGTTTATCAATTGTGGTCCAGTCCACCGATGAAGGTTTTCTAAGATAAATAATGAAATGTATCTAATCTAAAATGCATGCATCCGTATGAAACTAAGGTAACCAGAAAGAAAAAATAGAACCAATCATGCTCCTATCAATGGCCCGAGAAAAATTTCACACATAACATAAACAAGAATACAAATAAATAACTGCAAACATATAATAGTCCAACATTTAAAAATTTATTTACAGTCATGTGCGCATGAATTCATACAAATATTCCCTGAAGAAATGAAATAAGAATGCATCAAACATACATGAGAATAGTATACAATATGAATTACATTCTTACACAAGCCAAGTTCTCAACAAAACACAAAGGAATAGTCCACCATATGTCAAACACAAGAATTAGAGTTCTTTAGAAAATATCCTGGCCAAACATGATTCTCCTCATCAAACATTTCAGTAATAGTACATGAAAGATAAAACAACCAAAATCCCTTCACTCAGATCCAATTCTCGTATTTACTGATATTCAACTTGACCCTTGGCCTTCAGCCTCCCCCTCGTGACATTTCATTTACAAACTTTTATCCTTATCCTCTTAAGAATCATAAGGGACTATGGACAATAGAAACATTTATACTGTATTGTATTATATGTAATTACATTTGGAATTTGTCTTTTAGTGTTAGTGGTCCATCATAGATTTTGGCCATAACACACCTCACCCACTATGGTGACTGGTATGGATATTAGAAAACTCTTCTCCCTCCAATTTCTATATTTGACCATCATGGGATTCGTAATTCTTGTTTGGCAATTTGAGTTTGATTCCCTTTCACTACTCCCTTGTTGTTGTTGATGTTTCTCTATCACCTTTGGTGGTATATTGTATTTGTAAAGCTACTATTGCATGCTGGTAGATTTCCTTGATGTATAACAGTTGTGCCTTCATGGTATGCTTCCTTCACACATTTCTTGTATGGATTTCTAAGTATGACCTTCCTTTAGCTTTAGTACCTGACACTATTCAACATGTAATGGATGAGTGACCATAGAATAACATCGAAATAAAATTTCAAAACTATGCATTTTAACTTATAGAACTGAAATGATATCTAGGTGAGAGTTCATATATGTTTTTCCAAGTTCGGTTCTTAGTTCATCTGATCTTGGTTGAAGTACTTTGTTCTCCAGGTATTTTTCTAATGTGTCGGATATTAATACTAAAAAAGTGAACAATTGGTGAGGAATATCTAAAATTCTATAACTGTGATTTTTTTTTTATCTCAAAAAGACCTTTCCAACAGTATAAGGAACATGCAAAATGAGCATCAGAGTAAATATTTATGATCAAAACATGAAAGACAGTTTTGTAAGGTCCTACTCATGTATCGACAAGAAAAGAAAAAACTCCAGTATCGACAAGAAAAACATGAACTCTTGTATTAGAAAGATAAGCAAGAACACCCCTATGTTTCAACAATAAAATTGTGAACTCATGTCTCGGTAATATTAGCATGAAATCCTCGATGTGTCGGAAAGATAAGCATGAACTCCCCTATGTGTTGGAAAAAAAAGAATGTACTCATGTATCGACAAGATAAGCACAAAATACCTTATGTGTCAACTAGATGAGCATGAAATCTCCTATGTATAATCAAGATGATTAAAAACTCTCCTATGTATCATCAAGATGATTAAAAACTCCCCTATGTATAAGCCATATGAACATGAACTCTCCTATGGAGGAAGAAAAATTGAAATTTTTTGAAGTGTCATTTTTAACGACAAGAAACGACAAGAGCTTGAGTTCAAAAGTCCATAACTTTCTCATACGATGTCCGATTGAGATGTCATTTTTTGAAACACAGAGAGAACAAGGAGGGGATTCTATTGAGAAACCTTACAAATTCATTCAATCATTTGAGTAAATTCATGTTTAATGCCATAGTTAACGAGGCTTGCTTGAAGGGAAATTCTTGGGGATCATTCTAACACTTTTGGACGTAAAATTTTTATTATGTTAGTGGCATTGGAATCATAATCCCATAAAATATACATCTAGTCTATTTCAAAAGTGAAAAATCCACTTTGACCAGCACCCAAAATTGTGAGAAAAGAAATGTTTTAATGAAAGTTCAGCCTCATTCTCATTACTGCTTTGCCTGAATTTAGTTCCATCAATTCCTATGACATCTATGTTATATAGGCTCTCAATCCATCCATTAGAGATGAGTTTTGTTGATGTTAGTGGTTGCATCAGATAGGTACTTCCACATTGACATGTTTCTAGCATGTGGAAGTCATCAAAAGTATTCTATTTTTAAGTTTACTTTAGTTAAAAAGAATTAATTAAAGTAAAATTGTATTTATTGAGTTATTTAAGGAACATGCATAGCATGCAACTTGTGATCTAAATCTTAAGTGGGTGTAAGAAGTAATATCAACCATAGATCACTTTGAAGATTATAAATATATTGTGTTATCACATAAACTTGTCAGAGTCTTGTGAATTTGGGGTTTTTTCCTAAGTCTGTAGTTTTACCTATCTTTCCTCCTTTTACAGACCCATCATAAGGTTTTTTCCTTTCGGCTTATAGTTTTTCTTCTTTTTTCTTGCCTGAGAGGTGTCATCCCTAAGCCTTTATGTTTTCTCTATGGTCGATCACTTCTCTCTCTTTTCCTCTGTCACTGATCCTTTTTCCTTCATGAGCCCTCAGTCATTCATTCATGTATTCATTTATAGGGACCACAGCCATAAGCACAAGTAAAACACTTAGAGAGGCCTGATATGGACTCAAATCAAGCGAGTGAGCAAGATCATATTTCAATGGTGGAGATCCATCAGGGTGATCGGATCGATGGCCATCGGGCGATCGGGATAATAGAATTACACAAACTATAGTGTAATACAAAGTTATGAAATTGCGAGGCCAATCCTAGATGTTGATCCTGGGAAGGACATGTGGTGCAAGATTAGCAATTCATTGACTCATAGAATGGAGCAGTCAAACGGAATATTCATGAGGATTCGCAAAATGTGAAATCACGAAATGATCTAAGTCATTCATTTCAGAAGGACATGTGGTGCACAATTATAAATTCCATGGTTTTGCAAGATGGAGCAGTCAAATAGAGGAGTCTTTAGAACTTGCGGAACACGAAATAGAGAAAACATCATAGTCGGTGATCAAAAGAAAGATATGGACCGTTGAAATCCATGTCTAGGTGCACAGGTGAAGATCATATATGGACCATTAGATTTGAGTGCATGAAGGGAGATATGGACCATTGGGACAAAGGTAGATCAGAGACATCCAATGCGAGGGGACACGTGTCATGTGATCCAAGCAATCAAGATTTCATGACTCGAAGATTTCAGCATGGAACACATTGCAAATTCGTGAAACGCAAAGTCGCGAAATGATCTGAGTCATCTAACTAGGGGAACACGTGGCAGCAGATAAGAGAAATCACAATTTCACATTTCTGAGGTTTCAGCATGGAGCAAGGCGCAAAGCCCTGAGTCCCGAAATGTTGATAGCTGAGGTCCCAAAGTGTCGATATCCCAAAATGTCGATATTATTCTAGGTTGTCTGATCAAAGGGGACACATGGTACCTAATCCAAAAGATTAAAATTTTGTTAGTCATAGGTTTTGGCATGGAGCAAGGCACAATTTCCTAAAACATGAAATCATGATGTGCTTGGGAGTTAGGCCCACAATCACAGCTCGCGGTCAATATGGAAGAAGGGTCATAATGAAAGGGAAAACGCTTGTCGAGTAGTGGGCGACTAAGGTTGTTCAAGGAGAGGATCGTGGCCGTCTGAATCGAAGCAAATCCAATCATTGATCCAGAAGAACCGTTTTTCAGTTTCAGGCATCAAACCATTGTGAATCAAGGGGAGTGAGAACTCCCAAATTGTGAAATCTCGAAATTGCATTTGGGATAAGTGCGAGGTCATGGACCACAGTCGTGTGGGGCAAGGGAATGGAACCGAGAAAAACATTGAAACACCCCTCTTGACCTCAGTAGAAGATATACGTGATTTCAAGGTGCCAAGATCAATTGGGGAGAGTCATGGGCACCGCCTGGGACATCCACGGATGTAAAATTCCATCCCGAGCTCAACGAAAGTAGTTAATGGAAATGGGGGAGGTAGTTGAAACTCGTTTCACCGCGTAAATGGAAGGCATGGAAGGCCTGACCATGGGGATTGAACCATCATCCCATGGTACCCTTTTGAGCATATTTCCCCACAGTCCCATGTTGATATGAGATTGTGTCTGACAAAAGAATGCAAGTGATGACTGACAGAAGAAGATGCAGACGCAAAGTTTTTAATGTAATAGCCAAGTCACACTCCTAGTGGTGGCAGGCTGTTCTGAGTATAAATACTCGGTTTTGATATTTTTTTAGGGTCGATGGTAGAGTTAAGCTCTTGTATTGTAAAGTTTTTGTGAAGTCTCTGGTTCTCTCATTATGTATTGTGATCTGATATTTTTGGATTAATCGAAGTCATCTTTCTTTCTCCTTCTTATTTGCATCTGATACTAAGAGAGTTCATGTATGACTAATTCTCATGAATTTTTATGATTGTGTTATGATGGATCTTGATTGTAATACCATCATGATTTCTTTTAGATTCATTGAAATTGGAACCCAATAAGATCTTGTGTTTTCAATTTTTTTTCCTTAGGTTGTTGAAGACCTGATGTTCACGGCATGTCTCTACATTTTCTTACCAAAGTCTTCCTCCTACTCACCTTAACTCCAACTTACTGATTGAAGTTGATTCCAGACCTCATTTCTTATGCATACTAGTCCAGTTTCTTGAGTTAAAATGATATTGTCTCAAGTCTGTGCCCATTTTACCCTTTTAAAAAATCAACCCGTGACATAAAATTCTGATGGGTACTGCGCTTACCTTCGACGCAATCCAGAGGTGAATTCTACTGATAACATATTGTAACTTGTGATTATAAAAGAAAGTATAGGGTAAAGGAGGAAGAAACTTGCTTTTGATGAGAGATCAAAGTGAGATACTTTTGACGAGAGGTTGAGGTATAGATACTTTGGTGAGAGACTGAGGTTGAGGATAACAAAAAAAGAATTTTTCTATTGTTAGGAGTGTAGGAGAAAAGAAGAACTTTTTCTTACAGTAAAATGAGGAGATATCACAGGTTGGGTGAATAGATTTTATCCAAGTATTGGTGAAGAGAGGGTTGGTTAAAAAAGGAAGGTGATTCAATATCTTGGATAGTTGGAGAGGGACTTCCATCTAGAGGTCATACAGGTCAAGGAGAAGAGAGAGGAGAGGAAATTGTAGGTGGGTTTCAAAGGATAGAATCCAGAGAGAAGTGTGGCATTGTATGAAAGTTTTCATACTGGTTTTCCATACATGTACGCAGGTCTCATTGGATACATTCACATACATATATGATTTTGCTGAGGGACATTCATGTACATCTTGGGAAACATGTTGGTACAGGGTCATACAACAACACAATAATTTACAGGTTTGTCTGCAGTGTATATGTATCTTAGTGGGCCATTTTTCCTATTACAGGAGCCCTTATTTTACCTTAATAAAATCATCTTGGAACTGGTTTTCCCTCTAGGGTTTTTCCAGGGGTAGTTTACCCAAAAATATTGATGTTTTGTGTGTGATATTTTTGTTTCCTAGTTTATGCTTCCGTTGCATGTTTAGTTGATTGCTCAGTTGTGATTTTAATAGATAAAGAGATTTTATTTTGAGCTAACTATCGAGTCTTGAGTAGAGGATGAATATCAACATGGTATTAGAACATACCAATGGTTGTTAAATAGATTCAACATGGTATCAAAGCTATGGATGTAAAGGAAGAAAACCAATATAATTGGTCTCACCAGTTGCAAGAAGATATATAACCAAGAGGTGGAAATCGAAGGACTGATTTTAGGGAAACTATAGAATTGAAGAAAAAAAGGTTTTTTTTTTGTAGGTGTATGGAGGTGTACGTGGGTCAAATTGATGAGAGTCATTTACATACATGGTTCTTAGTGGAAACAGTCGCATACATGGCCATAAAATACAATTCAGGATAGTTTCAACAGAGGCGTATCAAATCAGATCTTGGAGCTGATGCTTTGAAGGAGAGAGGGAGTCATCCTTTGAGACACAATGGTGAACACATTGAAGATTGGGGACATGTTGGAAGGGGCATGAAAATTCTAGGCATGGAAGGCAAGGGCTCTTCTTCTATGGAGGAGAATGACCTCAAAGAGTATGTTGAGCTTGTGGCTGCAATTCCTATTGATCCACAAGAATTGGAAACTGATAAGAAGAAGGCATTAAAGGCCAAGAAAGTGTTTCTAGAATACATAAAGGATCACCTGATACCGCACATTGATGAGAAGAAATCTTCCAAGGAAATGTATGATGCTTCGATGAGTCTATACCAAAACAATATTACATACAGGTTGCTACATTTGAAGCACCAGGTTCAAGTTGTTAGGATGTCCAGTGAGGAAACAATTGTGAACTATCTTATGAATATTACATATATATGAGATCAACTTGTAGCCATTGGCAAGACATTACATGATGCTCAAATGGTGAATGTAGCATTGATAGGTCTTCTCAAGTCTTCAGAACATTTTGTGGAGGGTATCTGTGCACGAGATATAGTTCCAGGTTTTGATAGAATATGGATTGATTGTTTTCAAGAGGAGACTTGATTAGATTCTAGGGATGGTTTGAAGAGTAGCCATGATTAGAACCTTTCTTTTTCCATTAAGGCAAGGAATATTTCTAGTGGAGAGTCTATAACTCAAGATGGAAATAAGAAGGACATGAGCAAAGCCAAGTTCTTTGCATGTCACAAGTTTGGAAATTATGCAGGTCAATGTCTGCATAGAAAGAATGGGGGGAATGAAGTGAAACTAGAGGTAGTTGCGATGGAAAAGAATCAAGTGGATGAGTTTTGAAAGAAGTTTGAACATACACATTTTTTACTTTCTTCCCACACTTCCTTGGACATCATATCAGTCGATGCATGGTTGATAGATAGTGTAGCCACATGTCATATGACAAGAGCATGAGAGGTGTTTGAGATATTTACAGAGTATGATTCAAAGATGCATGTGTAACTTGGTATGGGGACCAAGAATATAGTAAAGGGATATGGAACAATATTTGTTTAGTTGGATTCAGGAGGCACATTGAGAGTGATGATTGTGTTATGGGTGCCCGAACTCAAGAGGAGTGTGATATCAGTTTCAGTGATTAATAATAATGGATTTGATGTATAATTCCAAGATGGAAAGGAATTCATCAATCCCAGAGGATCTACCTCAGAAAAAAAGTTATATTTGGAGTTAGAGTTAGAAAATTGTATATGATAAAGGGATAGCCTCTTTGAACAGTGGCGAGCAATAGAGTGATAGAGAACAAGGAGCAGGTAGCTTTGAAGTTTGAGTAGCTAAGAGGGATTCAACCTTCAGGTTCATGTTGGAAGGATAAACCTTCCAAGACTTTCAAGGAGTAATGGTACAAGATGGCCATGCACGATGATCAGAAGAAGGAGGTTTCTAGGAGCATGTTCAGAGGAAGTGAGTCTTCAGAGACATGTCAGATCATGATGGTAAGGATATATTCTGTGTTAGAGGGAGAAACCAATAAGGTGTATTGGAGAGCGGGCATGGCAACATATCTGGAAGTGAATATTGATCCAAATCTAGGTGGGATAAGTATCTTCCTTGCTAAGAGGGAGTGTTGATGTCAGTGGCAACATTGGACAGGTACTTCTAGTCTTGAGTTAATTTAGTTAAAAGGAATTAATTAAAGTAAAATTATATTTATTGATTTATTTAAGGAACATTCATAGTATGCAACATGTAATCTAAATCTTAAGTGGGCGTGAGAAGTTATATAAACCATAGATCACTTTCAAGATTAGAAATATATTGTAACTCATGATTATAAAAGCAAGGATAGGGTGAAGGAGGAAGACACTTACTTTTGATGATAGATCAAAGTGAGAATATTTTGACAAGAGGTTGAGGTTGAGACACTTTAGTGAGAGACCAAGGTTGAGGATAGAAAAGAAGGAATTTTGATATTGTTAGGAGTGTAGGAGAAAACAATGACTTTTTCTTACACTAGAGTGAGGAGATTTCATAGGTTGGGTGTGTTAGAAATAAAAAAGAAAATAGAAAAAGATTACTTTTAAAATTTTTCTATTAGACATACCAACAAGGGCATAAAAGGCTAAAGATAAATCAGATCAGAAATATAGTAAAAACAGTAGAACTAAAAGTATATCTCAATCATAAAAAATTATTTCTAAGTAGGCAAGACAAACAGATCTAAACTCTAAGTTAGATCTGGACAAAGATTTATTCTTTTATGAACACATCATTCAGATATGAAATGGAGAAGTATTTATGAGTCGGATCTAAACAACATATTTATTCTTGACTGATAAAGAACTAGGTCTAAACTGTAGTAACATTTCTGAGTTAGATCTAAGAAACAAATTTGTTTCTAGATGGTAAAAAAAAATCGGATCTGAACTAGTAAATGTATATCAGAACTTCTACAGTAGGTAGATCTAGACTAGAAAAATATGAGCAATTGCAAAGACTGTGAACAACAACTTTAATCATATCTGAAATAGAAAAATATACAGTAGGTAGATCTATATATAATCAATGCAAATACTGTGAACAACAACTTACCTTTTATTTCCTTACCTCTGTAGCATCAAGAGAAGCATAACACATATGAGAGATAATAATCCACTGCAGTATGCTCAGATAATTCTATGTGTCATGGATATGCCTCAAGGGTCATATCTCTATCAAGATAAGTATAATACTTTCAAACCACCATCAAACCCTCACACCCAAAACCCCACACAACAACAAACCCTGACACAAAAATAATCTACGAGTAGAAGGAGGGACGACTACCTGTAATGAAGGTCCAGCCACCCCTCTATGATGCCATGACCTTCTAGATCCCAGATCTGTTCTAAGGAAGGAGACGACAGGATTTAAGGAAGGCATCGTTGGTAGTAGGAGAGGGTTGGATGGAAACAATCAAGGAGGGCAACAACAAAAACACCTTCAACAAAGAATTAGGCACCCTCAACACCCACACACTAGCAAACAAATCAAGCAAGGACCTGGCAACAAGGTAATGAAGATATTGATCTGTCACAAAGGGAGGACGAGATGTTGTCACAAGGAGGCTGAGCACTGTCACAAGGAGGCCACACTATGGTCACAAGGAGGCTGCACACTATCACAAGGAGGTCGTAGACCACATAGAGAAATCTGACACTTATTTGAGGAGGAAGGAAAATGTGAGTAAGAGTGAAGGGGAGGGGTTCTTATTTATACATTTAGGCAAGGGTTAGGGTAATAAAAAATACATTTAAAATATAATTAAAATAACATATTAATTAAATATATTATAATTAACATTAATTAAATATTTCTTATATTAACCCCTAAAACAAAAATAAAAACCCACAAACAAACTCAAGCTCAAAAAACCAAGGGTGGTGGGTTTAGGAGAGGTTTACACATGTCCATATACTTCTCAAGGTGACCAACCAACTTTATCATCACTTCATATGGGATACATCCCTCATGTGGTCATGTCCATATACTTCTCAAGGTGACCAACCAACTTTATCATCACTTCATATGGGATACATCCCTCATGTGGTCATGCCCACCTTCAAAATCTCTCCTAGGTCCTGTGGACCATCCTGGAAGAGAGGAAGAGGGTCACACACCAACAACTACCTGATCAAGGACCAGGTTGCCCCAGAACATATCATCCACCAAGGTACAAAACCAAGGATCAACCCATGCCTTAGAAATGGGTACCTTGGAACACGTCCAGGGGCCCTAGACATATCTAGGGATTTAACTGCTTGGTCCTAGACCAAGAACCCCAATCATATACTAGGGGCCCTCTCAAGGGTCTTTACTGCTTGGTCTCAGACCAAGAACCCCAGTTATTTACTGGGGGCCCTTACAAGGGTCTTTTTCCATGGCTCTAACTATTTGATCCCAGACCAAGAACCCCAAGAGTGTACCGGGGGCCCTAGTGCACAACTAGGGTCTTAGGCCATCCTCTAGAGAGAATGGCTCTTCCAACTGCTTTAAATTCAACACTCCCTCTCAGCAAGAGAGGCATTCTCAGCTACACTAATCTTGTCACGAAAGTATACAAAATTGTTTAGGGACAGTGGCTTGGTAAAAATATTTTTCGTATGTTCTGTTGTCGGAACATACTGAATATTGAGAACATTCTTCTGCACCATGTCCCAGACATAGTGATATCTCATCTCAATGTGTTTCAACCTGTCGTGAAACACTGGATTGTTGGTGAGATTTATACACCTCTGATTGTCACAGTGGATGACCATGGGTTCTAGGTCTGTATTGAACAAGTGTGAGAGTAGCTTCCTAAGCCACACTACTTCTCTTCTAGAAACACTTGCAGCAATGTATTCTTCTTCTGCAGTGCTTTGGGCTATGGAGCCCTATTTCCTGCTGGACCAGGAAATCATTATTGAACCCAAACTGAAGCAATATCTGAAAGTTATCTTCCAATCCACTGTACTTCCCATCCAATCTAAATCTGTAAATCCATGAGGCATTACACCTCCACTGGAATTGTATCTGAGACCATAAGCTATAGTTCCCTGAACATATCTCAGAATATGCTTGAAAACAACCATATGTATATGCTTCGGTTCACACATGAACTGGAAAAGGGCATTTACCACATAACAAGTTTCTGGTATAGTATGTACGAGGTACATCAAAGACCCAATGATCTACCGATATAAGGTGGGGTCTTCTGGATCTTAACGTGTAACCTAATCTTGTAGTTTCTTTAGGTTAGAGATCATTGGAGTGGTCATGGACTTGTAGTCCATCATGCCAAATATGCAGAGAACGTCAACTACATATTTACTCTGTGAGAGAAATATCTCACCTAGTTTCTTCCATACCTCTGAGCCCAAGAAAAAGTGCATGAGCCCCAAGTCTTTCATTTCGAATTCTGTTGAAAGCTCCCTCTTAGTATGAACTATCGAGTTTTCCTCTCCAGTGAGGAACATATCATCCACGTATAACACTAATATAACTGGATGATTTTGTACAATCTTGTATAAATATTTGGATATGCTATGCTCTTGGTGAATCCAAGACTCAGTAGAAAGTTGTTTGTTCTACCATACCAAGCTCTTGGAGCTTACTTCAACCCGTACAAGGCTTTCTTGGGTTTTCACACATGATATTATTTCCCATGAATCACAAATACTTCAAGATGTTCAATATATACTTCTTTCTCAACTTCACGGTTAAGAAAAGCATTCTTAACATCCATTTGGTGAAGTTTCCAACCAAAAACTACTACAAGAGAGATAATAATTCTGATTGAAGTATATCTGGTAACTAGAGAAAAAATCTTGTCATAGTCAATTCCTTCTTTCAGAGAGAAAACATGAGCCAAAAATATAGCCTTGCATTTTTCAATATCGCCATCTACTGCATGCTTTATCTTATAAATCCATTTGGAAGTTACCACCGATTTTCCACAAGGTCTAGGAACTATAGTCCATACATCATTCTTTAGAATAGAATCATATTATCCAATCATAGAATCTTTCCACAATTGATGTTTGGAGGCTTCTACAAATGTGAAGGTTTTGAATCAATCATAATATTCAAATTAGCTATGAGACCGAAGTACTTATCTGGTTTCTTTCTTTCTCTGAAGGTTCCCTTAGGAGCTGAATGCTTTTCTACTTCTTTTAATATTTCCTGACACCAAGCTAGTTTCCTTTTAATAGGAGGTATCTCCATTGTAAACTCAATAGTATCCCTTGAGGGATCCACTGGAATTTTTGAGGTTTCCTCCCTCTGCTCATATGGAAGAGGAGAATCTAAAGAATCAAGTGGTGGAGCTTCTTTCTCCTTTGAATCACATGGAAGTTCTCTGGCTCGATGAAAAGCTGCCTCTTCATGAAAAGTCACGTCTCTGCTTACTTCAATCTTTTTAGGTTTAACTCTATCCCACAAAATTTCTTTTCTTTCTAGAAGACTCTAGCTTAGTCCTCTTCTCTTTTGGAAAGTGAATATAGATTGGACTGCCAAATATTCTCAAGTGATCAAATGAAGGATTAATTCTAGTAAAAACTTCTTCAAGAGTTTTCTCTTCAAGGGATTTGTGTGGACATCTATTTTTTATGTAGACTGCAGTACTGGCAACTTTGGCCCAAAGAGATAAAGGTAAGTTTTGGTTATACATCATGGCCCTAGCTACTTCACATATAGTTCTATTCTTTCTTTCAACAACCCCATTCTATCGAGGGTTGTACGACACAGTTAGCTCCCTCTTAATTCCATAAGCTCGACAGAGTTCATTGTATTTGAAGGAGTCAAATTCTTTACCATTTTCTGTTCTAAAAACTTGGATGTGTCTGCCTGTTTGATTTTCAAAAAGATTCTTGAAATCTTGAAATCTGTTGAAAGATTCATCTTTAGTCTTTAAGAAATAAATCCAAGTTTTACGAGAGAAATCATCAATAAAAATGATATAGTAAATACAACCATTCATAGATGGGGAAGTCATGGGCCCACAAAGATCAAAATGAATTATATCTAGAATGCCATTAGATTTTCTATTGTTGTGAGGATAGGGTTTCTTAGTATTCTTACCGAGTGCGCAACCTCTACAAACACTATCATGCTCAAAAGAAAATATTGGCACACTTGACCATATTTTGCAAACCTGGAAATGTGTTGTAGTTGAGATGTCCAAGTCTTTTGTGCCAAAGCTCACAGGGATTTACTATTTCGTGAGCTAGTGCTTGAACAAACTGACCTGAAATTTTATAAATTCCACTCTGACGAGTTCCAATAGTCATAGTAGTACTCATATCTTCATTTGAGGAACACATAAAAGCCTTCCCTCTGGTGAAGGCTATTGAGTAACCTTTGCTTTCTAATACTGGAACTGAGATTATATTTTTCTTTAAACTAGGAACCTAAATAATTTCATCAATATGAAAGATATTACCTGATTGGAGTTGGAAGGAAGAAGATCCATAACCTTTTATGTCATACATACCATCATCTCCCAATTCTACCTTTACATTGAATTTCTTGTCCCGATAGTTTGAAAGATTTTGTTTGAATTCTTTCATGTGTTTAGAAGCACCATTGTCCATTAACCAAATCTCCTCTGACTTTGTAATGGTGCCAGAAAGATATGAGATAAGATAATATTACTTTTGGCATTCTTTCTCTTTGGTGGCAACCCTGGTTTGTCTTCTTTGAGGATCCTCTTGAGGTTTATCCTCTTAAGTGGCAACTGAGGCTTGGAATCTTCCTTTTCCTTTCTATTGAGAGGGAGGATTCCTGCAATCTCTTGCATAATGTCCTAGCTTATTGCAGTTAAACCATTTAAATTTAGATAAATGAGGATTAAGATTAGATAACTTACCTTGACGTTTCTTATTTTTGCCTTTAGCTTGAGGAAACTTCTTCCATTTCTTAGGTTTCTCTAAAAGGGCATGATCTCTTAGAAGTGAAGAATCATTTCTACTTTTGAGTCTTCCTTCTTCTTCTAAGCAGTCATGCCATAATCTATCAAAGTTAGGCTAGACTTCTCTTCCATTTACATATGCGAGAAAAACTCCCCATGACTCAGGAAGTCCATCAAAATGAGTTTGCACAAGGTCATCGTCATCTACAGGAACTCCTATTGCAATAAGATGATCTTTGGTTTGAGAAATTTTGGAGAAGAAGGTAGCAACTGAATCATCGTTTCCCATTATCAAAGTACGTAGTTGTTTATTCAATGTTCTTTTCTAATTTGGTGCCTTCTTTTCATAGAGGTTTTCCAAAGAATAAAAAAATTATTTGGCAGTCCTTGGATGACCAATGATGGACATCATGATGTCCTTAACAGAATAAAAAATCATTCTCTTAGCCTTGGCTTGTTTCTTCCCATATGTTGGCCTAGCTGTGTTTGAAGTGGGTTCTTCAATTACCATAGTAATCATCTCTTCAAGATTGTTTATTATTCTGGATTTACAATCATTGAAGTTGGAGGCCCCTATAAGTCTGTCTTCAACGTTAACTGATGTGGAGGCCATACTGAGATCTTGATCAGTTTAGAAATAGATTTTGTTGATCTACAAAACAACCTTAAGAATATGGATCTAAGAAGTTTCAAGTCTGTAAACTTGAGCTCTTTTCATGCCCTAAGCTCTGATACCATGTTAGAAATATAAAAGAAAACATAACAATATTTCTTTTTAAATTTTTCTATTAGAGAGGCCAGCAAGGGCATAAAAGGATAAAGCTAAACCACATCAGAAATATAGTAAAAATAGTAGAAGTGAAAGTAGATCTAAATCATAAAAAAATATTTATGAGTAGGCAATACAAATAGATCTAAACTCTGAGTTAGATCTAGACAAAGATTTATTATTTTATGAACACATCAATTAGATCTGAAATGGAGAAGTATTTCTGAGTTAGATCTAAACAACAGATATATTATTGACTGATAAAGTAACTAGGTCTAAACTGTATTAACATTTATGAGTTAGATCTAAGCAACATATTTGTTTCTAGATGGTAAAAAAATATCAAATCTGAACTAGTAAATGTATATCAGAACTTCTACAGTAGGTAGATCTAGACTAGAAAAATATGAGCAATTGCAAGGACTGTGAACAACAACTTTAATCAGATATGAACTAGAAAAACATAAAGTAGATAGATCTAGATATAAGCAATGCAAAGACTATGAACACCAGCTTACCTTTTATTTCCTTACCTATGTAGCATGAAGAGAAGCATAACACATATGAGAGATAATAATCCACTATAGTATGCTCAGATAATTCTATGTGTCATGGATCTGCCTCAAGGGTCAGATCTTTGTCAAGAGAAGTATAGGACTATCAAACCACCATGAAACCCTCACACCCAAAAACCCCACACAACAACAAACCCTCACACAAAAATAATCTGCGAGTAGAAGGAGGGACGACTGCTTGTAATGAAGGTCAAGCCACCCTTCTAAGATTTCGTGACCTTCTAGATCCCATATCTGTTATAAGAAAGGGGATGACAGGATTCAAGGAAGGTATCGTTGGTAGTAGGAGAGGGCCGACTGGAAACAATCAAGGAGGGAAGCAACAAAAACACCTTCAACAGAGAATTAGGCACCCTCAACACCCACACAGCAGCAACCTAAGCAAGCAAGGACCTGGCAGCAAGGTAATGAAGAGATTGATCTCTCACAAAGGGAGGTCTATCTGTTGTCATAAGGAGGCCAAGCATTGTCACAAGGAGGCCACACTACATTCACAAGGAGGTCGCACACTGTCAGAAGGAGGCCGCAGACCACATAGAGCAATCCACCACTTCTTTGAGGAGGAAGGAAAATGTGAGTAAGAGTGAAGGGGGAGGGTTTCTTATTTATATATTTAGGAAAGGGTTAGGGTAATAAAAAATACAATTAAAATATAATTAAAATAACATATTTAATTAATATAAATATTAATTAAATATATTATAATTAACATTAATTAAATATTTCTTATATTAACCCCTAAAACAAAAATACAACCCCCCAAACAAACTAAAGCTAAAAAAACCTAGGGTGGTGAGTTTAGGAGAGGTTTACACATATCCATATACTTCTGAAGGTGACCAACCAACTTTTTCATCACTGCATATGGCATACATCCCTCGTGTGGTCATGCTCGCCTTCAAAATCTCTCCTAGGTCTTGTGGACCATCCTGGAAGAGAGGAAGAGGGTCACACGCCAACAACTAACTGATCAAGGACCAGGTTTCCCCAGAACATATCTGGGGTCTTATCCACCAAGGTACAAAACCAAGGATCAACCCATGCCTTAAACATGGGTACCCTGGAACACGTCCAGGGGCCCTAGACATATCTAGGGACTTAACTACTTGGTCCCAGACCAAGAACCCCAGTCATATACTGGAGACCCTCTCAAGGGTCTTTACTGCTTGGTCCCAGACCAAGAACCCTAGTTATCTATTGGGGGCCCTTAAAAGGGTCTGTTTCTATGGCTATGATTGTTTGGTCCCAGACCAAGAATCCCGAGAGTGTATTGGGGGCCCTAGTCGACAACTAGGGTCTTAGTCCATCCTCCAGAGAGAATGTCTCTTGCAGCTGCTTTAAATTCAACAGGGTGAAGGGATTGCATCCGAGTATTGGTGAAGAGAGGGTTGGATCTCAAAGGACGGTGATTCAAGATCTTGGATACGTGGAGAAGGACTTCCATCTAGAAGTTATACATGTCAAGGAGAAGAGATAACATAGGTAGCCATAGGTCAGTTTCAAAGGATAGAATCTAGAGTGAAGCATAATTCCATACAAACATTTTCATACAGGCTTTCCATACATGTACGTGGGTCTCAGTGGATACAAACACATAGGTTTGATGACGGAAAAATGCGCACACCTCGGGAAATGCGCTAGTACAGGGTCGTACAACAACACATGAATTTCCAGGTTTGTTTGTAATGCATATTTCTCTTAATGGGCCATTTTTCTTGTTACAAGAGCCCTTATTTGACCTTAATAAAAGCATCTTGGAATTGGTTTTCCCTCTGGGATTTTCCAAGGAGTAGTTTACCCGAAAATATTGGTGTCTTGTGTGTGATATTTTGGTTTCCTAGTTTATGCTTCCACTGCATGTTTAGTTGATTACTCAATCGTGTTTTTAGTAGACAAAGAGATTTTATTTTGAGATAATTATCGAGTGTCTAGTAGAGGATGAATATAAACATGGTATTAGAATATAACAAGTGTTTTTGGAAAGATTCAAGAAGGTCATTTGTGAGTGGTTCAGACCATAATATCGTGAAAATATCCAACTGACGTTTGGAGTGCTTTAACACTGTTTAGGACCTGGGAGAACCAATTCTTCTCTAAGATGCAATTCAGAGTCAACCCATTCCTTGTGTATGTTTCAATTAACCCACTTAACAATAAACAACACTTTCATGACCATGATTAGTCATAAAATCAAGGAGCATAAAGTATAGAAGGTGGTATGGTATGCACAATGAAAGTTGTTAGTGACACAAATAGACTGAATCATGACTGCAACATGAAGTATATTAGGAAAGGTAGGAAATTCAATCATCAACTATCTATCCATGCA
>ML792753.1:423527-441950 GCA_009831015.1 Picea engelmannii
AAAAATAAGATCATTGTCGATACACTTAGTGTTGAGGAGGGGTCAACATCTTTCTACTAGGATAGTAGCGACAGGAAAGGGAAACTCACCGACAAGTAGTGTATATTGGCGGTCATAAGTGGATGAAGCGTTGATGTATCAATGTTCAAAAAATGATGGGTGTTGGTGTATCAGTGCCCATCAAATAATTGATGATAATACACTAGAAAGTGTCAAAAAAAAATGTCTAAGTGTTGGTCCTTCCTTTGTATCAACGATAGAAAGAGGATGTTCATTGATGTGTTTGTGAAGAAATCACTAACTTACCGATACTATATGTATCAGTGAGGAAAATATTAAATTGTCGAGGAAAATATTAACCCACTGTTATAGCCAAAATGAATGGGATAGAAGTTAGAAAACATTTTAAGTGAAAGTTCGATAAAGTATATCGATGAAGAAAAACCGAAGTTGTCAATATGGGCAGTATCGGTGGAGGAAGAAGGATATTCTCTGATACATCCTGTATCGATGAGGGAAAGAGAATGCTCATCAATATGCAGTGTATATACAAAGAAAAGAGGAATCTCACTAATATACAATATATTCGTGGGCCGGAGTCTTCTTTAAAATTGTTGAAATGGTAAAGTATAGAGAGAGAGAGAGAAGAGAGACTTGATCTTTTCCATTTGCATGAGAGAGTTTGAGAGGTTTTTGAGTAGAAACTTTTNGGGGGGGATTTCTTCTCTTAGAGAAAAGGTAAAATAAGAAATCATGGACGGTGTTGTGTTAGCACAAAAAATGGAGACACACTGAGCGAAGCCAAAATATTTGCTAGTATTCCCTAACTTATGAGAAAAAAATGTAGAGGGTCATATAATTACTTTTAAGATCAGAAATTCCAAAATTGATGTGCAAGAGTTACCTAAAACATTTCATTGTGGTGGGATCATTAGTAATGCTTTCATGCAAACTACTAGATCTTTTTTTCTATAATAAGAGGATGAATTATGATGAGATTTATTTCCTTAAACTACATCAATGATTCAGGTTGGTATCTACATCATGGGGATGATATAGGCTATGTATACAAAATATTTTCACTGGGTGCATATATATATCTCCCAGGTGTTTCTCCACTTTCTGTGAACATTGATAGCCCCAATGGAATTGTTGGCCATTGACCAAGTTTTGAGGATCCTTGGTCATCTTTGACCTACTTTTGGGACTTCGACAGGCTGTCAAAGGTGGATGGGGATGTCGTCCCATGGTTTTACCCATGTTTAGGCCTGATTTGGTAATGTATAAATAGATGTCTAGGTGATGTAGGAAGGAACTTGATACCTTGCTAAGTGCTAAGGCAAGAGGACATCTATTTGATGTTAGGTGCTAAGTGAAAGTGGTAATTGTAATTGCTTTGTGCAGATTGTATAACACTTGCAGTGCTAAGTGCAAGTGATCGTAAGAGACTATGAAAGGATTTTTGTTGTAACTCAGGGAAGAAGGATCTAGAGAAGTGCGTAGATCTCCTTTCCTCTAGGGAGTAAGATCTCAAGGCTCTGTGCATATAGAAGATTGACAGAAGACAATAAAGAGAAGAAGAGTTGGTGGACGTAACCCTAGGGAGGGGGTGAACCACGTATATCCTGTGTTGTGGTTTCTTTGTGCATTTTGGGTGTTCTCTTGTTTATGTGATTAAATGCTTAGTGCATTGATGTATGCTAGATGAATCTGATATGATAGATTAATTCTAAATAATGTGAATGAATACTAGATTTGACCTATGTTGATGTGGTTAGTGATTGATTATATTGGATCTGTGTGACTACTGCATCATTCTATTATTAGGGTTTATCTGCGCTGTAAGCTAAAGGAGAATATTAATGAACTGTAACTTCTAAGTGCTTTGTTAAAGTGTTACAATCATAGATTTGTGTCGCAGCTAAGGTTGCAGACATCGGAGTCCTACAACCACCCTTGCCTCTACCTCGGGTGACACTTCATCTGCTTCACAGTTTTTTTCGAAAGGGTCAGTAGTTAGAGTTTTGTTGGTGCTTTGTTGTAGCGTTGAACCCTGGGTCTTCCCCTGTGCCAACAAATGGTTCTATTGTTGGGACTTGAAACTGTGATTGCTGGGAATTAAAGAAAAGAGAAAGCAACGTGCATATATATGTTTCCCTAGTGCACAATATTCTACTTGACCTATGAATCTTTGTGCCAAGAAGAAAAGTTAGATTTGAAGAAAAGAGGTAAGACCTGAAAGCTTTGTGCTCTAATAAAGGTAAGAACAGTGAAAAGTTTTTATTGAAAAAGTAAGAAAAGTAGAAAAATTTTGTTTCAAAAGTATGGATCTAGGTATGTTTGATAAATTTTATCCTAAATTGAAAAGTAGGGCACAACTAGATGAAAGAAGGTTTGATATGAATAGATCTGACAAAAAAAATGAAAGATATGTTATTCCTATGTATAAAAAGAATGTTTGGACTAACAAATGGATGCAGGATCCTAGAAAGAATTTTTCATAGGTTAGCTACTATCCTAGTGATCAGTATAGGAAAGGCTAGGGATCCTTTCAAAGAAAAAGAAGACTAACCCTTTGTTATAGTTGCAGAAGACCAGGACATCTTTCTAGGGAGTGCCCTGGTAGAAGACCTAGTTGTCTTTGTTGTAAATTTATGGACCATGACGTTCTAGATTTCCCTAGAATGATTGCTAGGGTTGAAAGACTGAATATTAGACAATAAAACCCTAAGGAAGACCAATAAACTATGACCATGGAAGAACCCCAGATAGAATCAGAGAATGTATTACTACAAATGAAAGAAACCTTGAATGATCACAAAAATATCAACTTATCAGAGATCTTCAAAGAAAAATAATGCATAGAAGCAAGAATAGGAGACTTCGACATGGACCGTGTTATGGATGAAGAAACACAAGTGAATATCATGACAGAAATAACTTGGAAAACTTTAGGAAAGCCTGCTATGATTCCTTCATTGGGAGGAATAGGATTATTTAGAGGAAAATCGATAACCCTATATGGAAGACTCACCCAGATATCTATGAGTGCCCATGGAACTTCGATAGAGGAAGATTTTGAGATTGTTAAATTTATTAAGAACAATGCCCCATTTTCTATATTACTAGGAAAACCTTCGATTGAAAAGGATCAGGCCAGAAGAAAAGAAGAGGAGGTCTTAGAGAAGAAGAAGAAAGAATTAAAAGATTTCATGACTAGGAGGATAACACACTTGATTGAAGAACAAGATAACAGATTGAATCTACTTAGAACCAAAAACTTAGATATCGAAGTTAAAAGAACACAAGAAGGCTCACAGAAGACTGAAGTACATACCCCAGAGAGAGAAGACGTATTACTCTCTGACCCTACAAAATAATCTCAACAACTCGAAGTTACTATGCTAAAAGGAGATAAGAATCAGAATGGAAAGAGGAATATCTAGATGAAGAACACTAGGAAGAAGGCTAGAAAACTTAGTAAGAAGAGAGAAAAGATAGAAAAATTATTGAAGGTTCTAGAGGGGAATTCACAGAGGGAGGGTTTTCAATACTAGAACTTCGTTGGGATATCAGAACAGCGCAACATGGCACTTTGACATGGAAAAATGATATAGTCGTTGAACGCATTATAACTGTTATCCCGATGACCTAAATGGTTAGAACATCAGTAATGGCCTGAATACTCACCATTAGACCATTCGGACCACGCCACAATGAATATAACCACATTAATGAACGCCTCTCATCCATTGGAGAGAACTGTTACATCCTGTCTACTTAGTCCATCAACTGTTGCACCGAGAACACTTTTGCAAATTATATCCAAGCCAACTCATTTCTACCACATTGTGTTTATTGAGATCGACACATGTTCCATTGAATTTCACACTCATTCATCCACCTGAGTTATCCTATCTAAGCATGCATGTCAGCTCAGCTCATCTCTACAGAGAAAGTCGACGAATAAGTTCTCATTGATCTCATGGTCAAGAAAGTAATGTCTGAAGGTATTCAAGCATCATTGACGAGAGGAGTGCAAGCCTCTTCATCGACTTCTCATGGATCTGGACCATCCCAACTAGCAACAGAGAAGAGAACCAAGCACAGATATGACCTAGCCAATGTGAAGTTAATCCCAACCATCTTACCAGACTATATCCCGCCATTAGCCGGTGCAGTGATTGGTGACAGTGTTCTGAGGGACTTTGATTACACCATGGTTACTACGTACCTTCTGAAGGGGATACGTGCAGTTAGAACGCAATAGGATAAGATAACGACATTTAAGTTTAGCGACTTCAACCTAGGAGACCACAAGAACCATAGTATGCTCACTCCTTACAAATACTTGACCAGGATGAAGGGGAAGAACTCTAAAATAATCCCCCAGTCATGGATTATGAACCTTGTGTAGTCCACCCTCTTGAATGTAATGAAGATTTCGTACTTTGGAAGGCACCAGGAGGTTAACGCATGTGTTAATATCCTTCTCTCATGTTACCATGGAAGCTACCTATGGCTAGACTGATGCATCACAGTTGATCCGATGTTGATCCATAGGATCATTGGATTGAGCATGTAGGTACCTAACCCGTAGGACTTCTACCCAGGAAAGGCTACAGACCGCACATTGGCACAAAATATCAAAGACACATATGGCAATGTAGAAAAGGGAATGCGAGGCTACAAGGTAGCTTCCATCCAGAATGGCACAGTGCACCTAGCCTGCCAGATGATCATAGGAAAGCTTGTAAGAGAGAACAAACCTACACAGTTCACAGGATTCGTTGTTGACCTCATCGGGAAATTTGTAGAAGGACTCCATATGAACTGGGTGAAATACTTGGTCAACCAGCTGGAATTAGACTACCGCGAAGCTTAGGATCGGGGATATGAGTTCCACTTTAGCTGGCTCTTGATCCTCATCACATTTACTTCTTGGGAGATGTCTGAAGGTGTGACCTTCCTGGGCATCGACTCATTTGAGCCGCTCGCTATGAAGTTCACCACGCTCTGGTATTGGAGTGATATGGGAAAACAGTGGCAGTTGAACGCGGTATTCCACACATACTATCTCCAACTGAAGAAGTCCATTGAAGCTGTCCCTCGCATGACACCAAACACCCTGTACTAGTTTAGACCTCTCATGAAGTTCCACGCAGATTAGCACTTCATCTATATCACTGCGTGAGTAGATGAGCATAAAGAGGAGCTTTAGTCATACTATAAGCTCACAGAGGAGGACCTCAAAGAGATAACCAAGGACTCGTCTGCAGATCTCCTCATCCCCACTGACCCTGCAGAGATGTCTGATCCTGAACTTGACATCTTGGAGGCTTCTCACAAAGAACACAACACACCTGGAACCAATGGAAGAAAGAAGGCTGAAGAAATCCAAGGGCAGCGCATTGGAAGAAACTGCTTCAGTATCACCTGGCCAAGGGGGTGATGACAAAGTAGAAGAGACAAAGGGCATAGAAGATCAATAGAAGCAAGGCGAAGTAATAACACCTAAGAATCCTTTTGATGAGGTTGATCCCTTGAAGAAAAGGATGGTTTCCCCCATGAAACCTACTTACCAAAAGAAATCCAGAGCCACCCTAACTAAGATGTAGACTGTGCTCACTGTAGATGAATTCGACTTCATCATCGAAGTTGTAGAAGATGCCTCGCAGGACATATTTGCAAAAACATGAAGCCAAAAAGGAGGATATGTACGATGGAATCGAGGTTGAACTCATAAGGGTACATTAGGCCCTTCAATCCATCTATGTAGTATCCACTGCTCCCCCGCCATCAGAAGAACCAGAGTTGGGAGATGAGCTTGCCCAACTCCACAGACTAGCTGATGTGATCAAAGATCACCCTTGTCGAGAAGAAGATGAGAAATAATAGGCCATAGTAGCCTTGAAACAAGCCCAGAAGGAATTGTAGAGCAACGTCGGGTTGCACAGAAGGAGAAAGAGGACCTTCAAGCCAAGTTTGAAGGAGAGAAGGTGCCGACCAAGCAAGAAAATGAACAATTACTCACAGAACAACTTGGAGTCAAAGAAGCAATCAACAGAGCACTTTGCTCTATGATGGGCTTAGAGCCAAAGGCAGAAGACCAAGTGGAGCATCAAGTAGCATAGCCCGCAGAAGATATCCAATAGCTACAACAAAGAATAGCAGACTTAGAGCTATGAATAGTTCCCAGCAGTCCGCCGGATGTACGAGATCAAAGAGAAGAAACTGCTCGAAGAACAGTTGAAATGATCAAGTCCCTCACCATGGAATGTAAACAACTAAGTGATCGTAGTGCCCAGATTTATGAGCGACTCAATGAGGATTCTGAATTAAAGGCATTGGAGTCACAACTCCATGAGGCAAAGAAGCAAGTAGAAATAGTATAGGCACAGTTGAAGCCCCTGTAAGTTGTTGAGAGGATGAAGCGATCCCAATAACAGTAAACTTCTCAACAGTAGGTCCACACCATTTAGAGAAAAGTCATGGAAGTGACTCAGAGGCTCCAACCAATACAGGATGAGGCTTGCCAACTATTCACAGAGATTGAAGGTTGAGGAGCCGACCTAGAGCAAATCCTCACTGTAGCTGAACAATGCTTAGAGGGACCTATCAATGAAGCAGTAATCCAAGAGTTTGCCAGACAGGAGCCCATGTCACAACAATAGGTCTAAGCAGCTCGATCCATTCTCAAGGATTTTGAAGCAGAGCTACCCAAATGAGAGTGACTTAGGATGAGTCACAAGTGAGTTTTGGGGGCCTATTGGCCCTTGACCAAGTTTTGAGGATCCTTGGTAATGTTTGAACTACTTTTGGGACTTTGATAGGCTGTGAAAGGCGGAGCACAATTTGAAGCAGAGATCATGGGATCTCAACCCCTTTTTAGGGATTTTTGGGTTTTGGGCTTATGTAATGGGTATGGGGATGTTGGCCCATGGTTTACCCATGTTTAGGCCCAATTTTGTAATGTATAAATAGATGTCTAAGTGATGTAGGAAGGATCTCTATACCTTGCTAAGTGATAAGGCAAGGGGACATCTATGTGATGTTAGGTTCTAAGTGCAAGTGGTAATTGTAATTTCTTTGTGCATACTCTATAACACTTGCAGTGTTAAGTGATAGTGATCGTAAGAGACTGTGAAAGGCTTTGTGTTGTAAATCAATAAAGGAGGATCTGGTGAAGTGTGCAGATCTCCTTTCCTCTGTGGAGTAATATCTCAAGGCTCTGTGCATGTAGAATATTGACAGAAGATAATAAAGAGAAGAAGAGTTGGTAGATGTAACCCCAGGGAGGGGGTGAACCATGTATATCCTCTGTTGTGGTTGCTTTGTGCGTTTTGGGTGTTCTCTTGTTTGGGTGATTAAATTCTCAGTGCATTGATGTATGTTAGATGAATCTTATATGATAGCTTAATGATGAATAATTTGAATGAATACTAGATCTAACCTATGTTGATATGCTTAGTTCTTGATTATAATGGATCTGTGTGAGTACTGCATCGTTCTGTTATTAGGGTTTATCTGTGTTTTAAGCTAAAGGAGAATATTGATGAACTGTAACTACTAAGTGCTTTGTTAAAGTGTTACAATCATAGATCTGTGTCTTAGATAAGGTTGCAAAAATGGGATTCCTGCAACCACCCCTACCTCTACCTTGGGCGAGACTTCATCTTCTTCACAGGTGTTGCCGAAATGGTCGGTAGTTAGGGTTTTTTTGGTGCGTTATTGTAGCGTTGAACCCTGGGTCTGCCCCTATGCCAACAAGAGTCACCATGACATCACATACCTTGCTCCACTACTAGAGAGCGTCCATATACCCGATGAAGATATATGCATGTCCCCTATTCTGGTCAATTTTTCTTCCCCATTCCTTCCTAGTTTATTTAGTGCATGCTTAACATCTGGTGGATGGTGAAAGAAATGGACTTATTTTATCCTGATAGGGAATGACTTCCAACTATTGATATTTACTTTGTATATTTACTGCACCTAGCTAAATAAGGTTATCCCTTTTGATTTTCATTCTTTTAGAATTTGAAGCTTCACCTTTCACATGAGAATCTACATAGTGTGTGGATGGTTCCCCCATTACATAGGATATACTCACCATACAAAATTTAGGAATGACCATTGATTAACCACTCTATTAAGTCAAGGTTTGATTGTTATCACAAGATTCTAAGATAGTTATGATTCATGCTCAACAGAGACCCCTAGTTCATCTCGTGAACTAGGAAAGAGATGCAAGATGATTCAGGCATGTTCCCAGTGTGAAGGTGTTTCTTGTATGTGGCAAGAGGAGGTGGGATATTTTCATGCCATCAAATATAATTAGGAAATTTAAGAAAAACATAAGTTAGAGAATGAATTTCCTCAAGTGATCCGGATTATTTTTGGCACAAAATGAGAGCGGAGATATAATAAATAAATGTACAGAGATAACTCTGATATCCAATAATATAACATAAATGTATCAGAGATGCAACCATAAACACAGAGATACAGTAATACATGATTTTCTGTTAATGAGCGAAAATGTACAAAGACTGTAAAAATACAGAGTGAAAGACTCACTAGAATGGTGGCATCTTATCTATGAGAACAGATGTGTCCGATACTCTAATTCAAAAGAATATGATTTTACAATGAGGCTCCAAAGGCATTTTTATCATAAATAAAACCAAAACCCTAACCCCGGAATATGAAAATCCAACAGTTTTGTCGACCTTGTTTTGGGTAGTTTGGTGTATCAACTTCCCAGGGGTGTAACTTTGGCATACGATCTCCGTTTGGGGCGCATGATAGCTCGCTGGAAAGGTATCGTCGAGGAGATTTATTTAGGGGGATAAATAAGAGTCTTCAACTAACATTGAGAATATCTATCCCAAAAAACCTTCATTTAGGCCCTCAAAATGGACCCGAAAGTTAAAAATTGCTAAAAATAGTAAATTACCAAAATTGCTAGAAAATTGTTTTGAGCTAGTTGGAAAAGGTGGGTGGCCACCAATATCCACTTGGATCATCAAGGGGAAAATGTGATGAGGAATTAAAGAGAGAACTCATATTCAAAATTAGAAGACAAACTTATCCTGAAACCTGCTACAATTGAAAAAATGAAAATGATTATTAAAGCTAGGTAGTCAACAAGAAAGGGTTTACAAAAAAAGAGATCAATAAAGTTAGTGTTTCCATTAGCTTTAAGAATTTTTATGCATCCTAATAAAAATATTTTTTATCCTCTTGAAAATACTAAACCTCGTGAAATATTATACATATATCAATTTTTTTAGATGGGCTTCGGTGCTAGTGCTAGCTGAGAATTGCATATCTCATCATGATTTTCTAAAAAATATTAGCTCATCTTTGCAACCTTGTTCTTAAGGGACTAATGGATGGAAAGAGCTTCCATTTGTTACCCATCATATGCTTTTACTTTGTCCTTATGATATCTCAAGGTTTCAAAATATGTGTGCATACTCTGAATCTCTCCAAGTTATGAAACTTATTCTACAACATACCATGTGTATCCCATCATAGATCCAAATCAGGGACACAATATTGAATGGGTATGCATACTTCCCAGGTGAAATGTCTCATGATCATGTCAAATTTTCTGAAGCCATTTATTTTTTCTTGAGCCATTTCCTTCTCTTCAGAAGAGCACAAAATTCCACGATTGAGATTTTCATACAGTTGAAAAATAAATAACATCAATAAAACAAGAAACCACCAATGAAAATTTCTTTATTATCCAATTTTGAACATAAATATTTAACCAATTAGAACATTTATCCAAAAGCATTGTTGAATAAGACAATTCCTCCTAGAAAAACATTTTTGTCGATATATTACAAAATCAACTCGAACTAAAGTTTGTATCCAAGGTGGCATGAGATAATAAACCAAAAGATAATACTTGGAATAAGAAAGGAACCATACATGTTAGAACACATGAAGACAAATCCTGAATCTTACCAGTTATTTTTGCCAAGATCCCAGTATAGAGGTGGAGTCTACTTAGCTTGAATATTCATCTATTGGGTGGAATTTCCTTTTCAATCAAAAAAATGGCTCTATCTGTAATGACCACCAGTTATATCCTGGATGTGAATGCTCATCAAACAACTATTGCTAGCAGTCCTTCTATTATCCTCTCCTTGAAACTAGGTTGTAGATCATGTATGGTGTGGTTTGAACAAGTTCAATATCTAAAATTGAGGTAGGTGTACACATCATAAATGTAAATGGAAATGAAAGAGTAAGGCTATGTGTAACATTTATCTTCTTGGAACCCCTGAGCATGGGATTGTATACCAACATGTGGTATTTATGCAAGAGAATTTGTAGTCTGTTGTATGATTCATATTTGTTGTTCTTAGATGAGTTTTGAAAGATTATTCTCGATGATCCTTCCTAAAAAATTGTAGAATAGTGCCTTGAAGAACTATGTTGAGAGTTTCATGAACTGGCTCAGATGTATCTTCCATTCAACAGTTGAAAATTCCAATTCTAAAAGTAACAGAAACATCATGATGTGAAATCCCCAACAATATCAAGATAAATGCAACTAGACCAATGCACTTCATGAGAAAACCAAAATAATCATATATCAAGATAAAACCAAAGGAAAACCATGCAGCCATCCAAACAAAATACTTCATCAGATTGTTTGAAGAGTAGAGAAACATAATGGGAAATTAAATCACAAGATTCTAAGATAGTTATGATTCATGCTCAACAGAGACCCCTAGTTCATCTCGTGAAATAGGAAAGAGATGCAAGATGATTCAAGCATGTTCCCAGTGCAAAGGTGTTTCTTGTATGTGGAAAGGGGAGGTGGTATATTTTCATGCCATCAAATATAATTAGGAAATTTAAGAAAAACATAAGTTAGAGAATGAATTTCCTCAAGTGATTGGGATTATTTTCGGCACGAAATGAGAGTGAAGATATAATAAATAAATGTACAGAGATAACTCAGATATCCAATAATATAACAGAAATGTATCAGAGATGAAACCATAAACACAAAGATACAGTAATACACGATTTTCTATTAATGAGTGAAAATGTACAAAGACTGTAAAAATACAGAGTGAAAGACTCACTAGAATGGTGACATCTTATCTCTGAGAAGAGATGTGTCCGATACTCTCATTCACAAGAAGATGATTTTACAATGAGGCTCCAAAGGCCTTTTTATCATAAATAAAATCCAAAACCCTAACCCTGGAATATGAAAATCCAACGGTTTTGTCGACCCTGTTTTGGGTAGTTTGGTGTATCAACTTCCTGGGGGCGTAACTTTGGCATACAATCTCATTTTGGGGCACACGATAGCTCGTTGGAAAGGTATCATCGAGGTGATTCATTTAGGGGTCTCAATAAGAGACTTCAACTATCATTGAGAATATATATCCCAAAAAACCTTCATTTAGGCCCTCAAAATGGCCCTGAAAGTTAAAAATTGCTAAAAATAGTAAATTACCAAAATTGCTAGAAAATTGCTTTGAGCTAGTTGGAAAAGGTGGGTGGCCACTGATATCCACTTGGTTCATCAAGGGGAAAATATTATGAGGAATGAAAGAGATCACTCATCTTCAAAATTAGAAGACAGTTTATCCTGAAACCTGCTACAATTGAAAAAATGAAAATAATGATTAAAGCTAAGTAGTCAACAAGAAAGGGTTTACAAAAAAAGAGATCAATAATGTTAGTGTTTCCAGTAGCTTTAAGAATTTTTATGCATCCTAACAAAATTATTTTTTATCCTCTTGAAAATACTAAACCTCATGAAATATTATACAGATATCAATTTTTTTAGATGGGCTTCGGTGCTAGTGCTAGCTGAGAATTGCATATCTCATCATGATTTTCTAAAAACTATTAGCTCATCTTTGCAACCTTGTCCTTCAGGGACTAATGGGTGGAAAGAGCTTCCATTTTTTACCCATCATATGCTTTTACTTCGGCCTTGAGATATCTCAAGGTTTCAAAATATGTGTGCATACTCTGAATCTCTCCAAGTTATGAAACTTATTCTACAACATACCATGTGTATCCCATCATAGATCCAAATCAGGCACACAATATTGATTAGGTATGCGTACTTCCCAAGTGAAATGTCTCATGATCATGTCAAATTTTTTGAATCCATTTATTTTTTCTTGAGCAGTGTCCTTCTCTTCAGAAGAGAACAAAATTCCATGATTGAGATTTGCATACAGTTGAAAAATAAATAACATCAATAAAACAAGAAACCACCGATGAAAATTTCTTTGTTATCCAATTTTGAACATGAATATTTAACCAGTTAGAACATCTAACGAAAAGCAAAGTTGAATAAGACAATTCCTCCTAGAAAATCATTTTTGTCGATATATCACAAAATAAACTCGAACTAAAGTTTGTATCTGAGCTGGCATGAGACAATAAACCAAAATATAATACTTGGAATAAGAAAGGAACCATACATGTTAGGACACATGAAGAAAAATCCTGAATCTTACCAGTTATTTTTGCCAAGATCCCAGTAGAGAGGTGGAGTCTACTTATCTTGAATATTCATCTGTTGGGTGGAATTTCCCTTTCAATCAACAAAATGGCTCTGTCTGTAATGACCACTAGTTATATCCTGGATGTGAATGCTCATACTATTTCTAGCAGTCCTTATATTATACTCTCCTAGAAACTAGGTTGTAGATCATGTATGGTGTGGTTTGAACAAGTTCAATATCTGAAATTGAGGTAGGTGTACAAATCATAAATGTAAATGGAAATGAAAGAGTAAGGATATGTGTAACATTTCTCTTCTTGGAACCCCTGATCATGGTATTGTAGACCAACATGTGGTATTTATGTAAGAGAATGTGTAGTCTTTTGTATGATTCATATTTTTTGTTCTTAGATGAGTTTTGAAAGATTATTCTCGATGAGCCTTCCTAAAAAATTGTAGAATATGAAGAACTATGTTGAGAGTTTCATGAACTGGCTCAGATGTATCTTCCATTCAATAGTTGAAAATTACAATTCTAAAAGTAACAGAAACATCATGATGTGAAATCCCCAACGATATCAAGATAAATGCAACTAGACCAATGCGCTTCATGAGAAAACCAAAATAATCCTATATCAAGATAAAACCAAAGGAAAACCATGCACCCATCCAAACAAAATACTTCATTAGATTGTTTGAAGAGTAGAGAAACATAATGGGAAATTAAATCAAGAAGGTTAAATTTGAGTCAAGAGAGCTTCAAAATATACCTTCAAATTTCAACAAGCATGAAAACATGTAAGTCAAGATACCAAAGCCGTTAAAGGAAACTAGTTGATCTAAAAAATACTACGTAGGTATTTTGATATTTTGTTTTATGAAGATTGATCTTTACAATGACAATGTTTTCAGAAATTGTTTCCCTTAGAATGGACCATGTATGATGATAACAACATGAATCTCATCCACTTGAGTTCACACGACCAAAGAAGAGATATATATTTTGTCACCCAAGATGATAGGTAGAGTATTTGTCCTCAGAATTCATATTTAGGAGCTTGTGATGAAAAAGACACCATTAAAGAGTTTGTGTGTGTGTACCCTACAACTCTCATTATTTCCAAGATACTCAAAACAATCAGAAGAAAATTGAAACTTGATGTTTTGTTCCTAGAGGTACATTCTAAAGATAAGATACACTATTTATTTTCCCAAAAAATGAAAAAATATTTTATGGTTGGGAAACGAATACATGTACCGAAAGTCTCAGGAACAACCTCTTCGTAGAGAAACAAACACTAGGTGATTATACTCAATAGACACCATCATGAAAGAACTAAGGTATGGAGATCACAATTCTATAAGATTTTGAATTTATTCTGAACAAATTGATGATCTACCTTTTATATTCCTGAAATTAGCTCCATCATGAAGGGTTTAAGAATGTATAAATGAATACTTGCTGAGAAGGTTTGTAACCATATTTTAGCTCACCGGTATTTTCTTCAAAAACCAAGATAATGGACCCAAGATACCATCATATCGATCTATTGGTTCAAAATCTTCTGTAGAAAAATTCCTCTAGTGAAATCATCAAAGGAACTCCAATCCATCCATCGAAAATATTTTCAACCAAGGATTCCTCCAACCACATTTCCACTTTTCCCAAACTTCTAAGTATTCTACAATATAAACTTTTTCAGTAGCTCAAGATCGTAAGATGTTCAACTATCAACATTAGAGTGAATTCCATTAAAAGAAAAACAATCTTCTAGTTAAACTTTCTCAAAGTACTTTGTGCATGGTTTCATCATAAATATGAATGAAAAACAAAGTTAATCTAAGCTCAGTTAAACAACAAAACAAAATGCATCTAATGAAAAGAAGAAAGATTTCATGCAAAAAAGAAACTAAGACTGAAATAAGCCATTGTGACCTGCTAAATAACTAATAATAGCTGGTGTATTTTATTCAAGAAACCAAGACAAGTCAAGATCTATGCTATATAAGTAGAAATGGAAGCAAATATCCAAACTATGCAAGAATAAAGGAAATAAAAGAATTATGCTACTATTTTTCCTAATCTACACTACACTGGATGAAAAAAGGACTATGTGAAAGAATAGTGTCAATGTATCCATTCAAACAACTCCAAACGTACAACCACATGTTCATCAAAAGTCAATAACAGAGAATGGAGTAGTGAGAAATCAAAGATAGTAAGAATTGAATCTAATAAATCTCTACTCAACATGTGAAATTTTACAACATTATTACTCATGGAAAATGTAGAAACATAGGATTCTTCCAACCAATCTTCAATTTGATTAGGAAATTTACAATTATCACCATAGGACTATTGGAAGGAATTTGAAAATGAGTGGCATACTTGATGAGACCCATAAATGAAATTCACATGCAATGTACCCTGTGGGAGAGTCTCAGTATGGGTGGTATCATTTATTCCACGGGTCAAAGCAAGATAATTAGAACCTGACATAACCATAAGCCAAAACCAAAGTGCCTCATTATCTAGGAAAGTCTCCTCGGACCCACATTTTACATAACCTTCAAGATGAGAGGATATATTGTTGGAATGTTGAGAGGGCGGGGGGGATTGAATCAGTATTAGTACTTTTATTTATTTAACCATAATATAAATATTCAATTATATTCAATCAACATTCAATATAGCATTAGTACCATAAATCAATGCATAAACAACACATAAAAATAGTACACCGAAGTTTCACATGGAAACCCAATGCGGGAAAAAACCATAGAATGATTTTCTTATTTGTCAAAGAGTGCATTCATTGGAATCACCAACTTCCTATTTCTATAGCTACAATTGGAAGGAGGCTCCAACCCCCTATTTACATGTTGCAACTTGAAGGAAGCTCCAACTCCCTAATTTTATGGCTCCAACTAGAAGGAGGCTACAACCCCCTTTCCTTGCCCTGTCCAACCACCCTGAAATATAACCGTAGACAAACTTGTCACTACCTCTGTTGTTGTAACTAATAATGTGTTGTTGTTGTTGCTTCTAATGCCTATCTATCTACTACTTTTGATATCAATATCTCATCAATACTACAACCACTTATCCCTCATGCCAAAATCCATAAGAGAATTTTCCAAATCAACAACTTATGAATTAATAAGACATGCATGTTCCTGATTTATTCAAAAAAAAACCTTAACACACACATGAAGACATACCTTCAAACTGTAGTTGATCTGAGCTTTTAGATCCTTGATCTTCCACAACTTTTCCTCACAGGTTTGTGACTGTGTATACTATATGTCTTTGCGTATCCGCACTTTCCCTCATTGTAGGTTGTGGATGTCCTCACTTTTCCTCCTGAAAATCATAGATATACTTAAGGAATTATTGTATGAACCCCCTTCTTAGTGTTATCAACTCCTGCAAACTCCTTACTTCACTTGAATTCTCTGTCTTCGACTCACTGCCTCAGATCTCTAGCCTATATTCTCATAAGTGAATACATATAAGTGATTTGAAATGGACTCTTCTCTATGTTATATAAGAGAAATTGTTAATGATATGCAACTCATGATGCCATCCAACGCACATGAAAATCATGATGCCATGAAACACACATGAAACTCACATGAAACATGTTATCTTTTGTTTAATCCATTTTTCTTTTCCCTATAATAATTAATTATCTCTCATATAATTAATTATTCCCGCAATAATTAAGTATCCCTGCAATAATTAATTATCCCTGCAGTAATTAATTATCTTCTGCAATAATTAATTATTCCTCGATCAACTGTAGGTTCCATGAACAACCTGTCCCAACATACTAACACAAGATATGTGCCTGTACCATACCATGTAACAAACCTATACCATGCATATCAACACCTGTACCATACTATGTGTCAACCAAGCACATCATCCATGTACATCAACCATGTACATCAATGTGTACATTAACCTATACCACTTCATCAATGAATAACCATACCATGTCATACACCTTGTACCATAATATATTCTAAATAAGTAATACCAATGGTGTACCTCAATCAAGTTTCATCATCACCAAGAGATGTATCATTTCCATGTGTTACCATATACCAAGTGTATACCTTAACAATGTGTCAATATCAATGGTAGATATCTAACATGACAACCAACTATCCAACAATATTCTCCACATCTATAGGGATTTCATACATCTCAAAGGATTGAAATCAAACTCTAAGATCACTCTCCAAGGGTTTATATCAATGGAAACGAATTTTCCAAACCAACTGTCCAACAATATCCCCCTTTGGCATTGATGGAAACACCAACATTGATGGAAACACTTAGACATGGAAACACCATGCTCATGCTCCCCCTATAACCATCACTCCTCATCAATGTTTCTATATCTCCTCCTTTGACATCAATGGAAAAAGGTATCTTCCTTGGGGGTTTTCCCCTTGTCTTTATGCCTCTGTTCTTCTCTCCCCTTTGGAATCCTAGTAAAAACAATAACTCTCTCTCTGGGTTTCTCCCCTTGTTTGAGCTTTTGTTGGGGATGATCTCCCTATCTTCACTCTTCTGATCTCTTCTTTTACTATTCTACAAGATGTCATGTAGATAAAACGTAGTTCTTCCTGTACATGCTTCCTTTTGGATTTTTTATCTATTGGTGCTTCCTCTTGCAAATCAGTGACATATATAAAAGAATTCAAATTTTGAGAATTCTAATATTTAATTATAAAAAACATCCACTATCTCTGAGTTAGTATCTGAAGCAATATTTCCCGAACTGATTCTCTCATCTACTCCCATATATCTATCCAATCCTTCCAAGTGTCTTACAAATCCATCCTTTTCCATGTGACCCATATTATTCATGCTTCTTCTACTCAACTATCCACAATGCTGACCCATCCGTCATCGAACCACTCCAAATCAAATATCTTTAACACCGATCTGAAACACTTTATGTTATCTGAAGCATAGATATGTGAACTATAACAACTACCGCATATACTCCCTTGGCTAAATATTCATATTACCTGGGAGTATCCAAGCCAGATGGCTTAGAAATTATCTTCTATGATGCAAAAATAATCCTCTTCATCATTTTCCTTTTCATCCTCTTCCTGAAATATGACATCTTCCTCTTTGCATATTGATTCATAATGATTTTGCGTTGCTGCAAATATTTTGAGTACAATCTTTGGGACCTGGTTTTCATTCAACTGTTCTTGTTTTTCATTTCTTCTCAAAACCTTTATGTATGTGACATCTTTCTTTTTTATTGTATATTTATCATGATCTTGTACTATTGCAAATCCAGAGAGTGTGATTTAAGGGTTTCCTACATTCATCAGTTCATCTTTTACCTGTTCTTTTTTTCTTTTACAAACCTTCTTATATCTAAAATCAATGTTCTCTCTCATAGAGGTATCCATCATGCTTCTACAATCATGAGCCATATGTCTATAGTTGTGTAATTTGTAGAATTCTACTTCATTTCTTAGTGAACCAAAATTGTTTTGATTCTTGTTGTATGTTTCATAATATCTTCAAGGATAACCTACATTGTTTCTTCTGTTGTTGGAATAGGTACTGCAGTTTACAAATTTATGTCCAAAATTAGCACAATTAAAACAATGACCATAAAAGAATATTTGATACTTGGAAATATATTGTCTTCTTTGTGATGCACTCTATTGCGCCTCTTTCTTCACCTTGGTGAGCAAATAAGAGGTGCTTGCAAGCTCAGTTGGGTCTGCTGAGCAGGACAGTTGTAGAGAAAAGAGTTAGAGAAAGAAAAACAAAATCATAACTAAGAATTAATCTAATAACAACTAAAATCATAAGCATAGGGACATAGAGATAACAAGAACAAAAAGACCCATGTCACCAATGTTTGAGGCTTGATCTA
>ML792753.1:461675-473118 GCA_009831015.1 Picea engelmannii
GTTAGGAGCATATGTATAGCCGAAATCCATCAATGTTTCTTCTACTGAGAATGTTGTTGTAAGATAGAGCAATAGTGGGATCGTTTAGAGTGATCCGTTGGAGAAAAAAGGAACCGGTAGGACCCGACCATCTATGAGGTGTGAAAAATAGAAAACTGTGTACAAACGAGGCAGGCATGCCCCATGCTCGTGTCATGTAACTCTGAAAAAAGATGACTGAAGTGTTGGTGTAGACAACTGTAGCACCCTCGGGGGCGGTGATGATAAAGTCATAAGACAATTCTGCAAAGGAACATACTCTGAATAATAGGCAATGATCACAGTAGTAAGTATCACCAATGATGCAGGCATTGATAGCCCTACCAAGTTCAGAGGTCTTCGGCAAATGATAGAAATAACTGCAGTAGTCACAAAGTAAGGCCCACCATAACATGAGAAAGTGTTGGCATCGAATGTTACGGGGGTCAACGACATCAGGGAGCAATGGTGTTTCTCCCTGTGCCGTCCAAGATCTCTCATTGGATGGATAATGAGAATCAAGATATTGTCCCTCTTTTGGAAAATTGTGCTCATGTCGACAAAAGGGGAACACGACTCCCAGAAGAAAAGGGCTTCGGGAAATCTACTGAGGTGAGGAAGTGGTAGAGGTACATGGACGAAGTCAAGAAGTGGGAAGACTCAAGACTTCCCTTGGTTGGAGAATGTATGAGATAAAAAGTGGCCACAACCGTGTAATGAAGTTGAGTGGCAGGGGGATGACAAGACTGGTGATAAGTTGTGCCAGAGGCGGGACAAGGTGAAAAAATTCAGAGGGTAGAGGTAAGTGACCTGTGGGGTACTCTGAAGATATGGACGATGTCGGCAAGGGTAGATGATAAGTAATGCTCCAACCAAGGGTGACATGGGTTGCGTTTGGCCAAAAAGGAAGGAAGCAAGTCGCCAAAGGTGACGACAAAAAGATAAGGTAATGACTAGAAATAAAGGCATTTGTACAATAAATAATGAATAATTTGGGGAGAAATGTACAAATACATAAATGGGTTCCCCAGTGTGATATGGGTGGCCCATGGAGGGAAGAATTTTCTTGGAAAACTAATGAAGGGTGGGGGCCCCATTGGTGAGTTTCTGTATGAGGTAGGTGAAATGAAGGTAGGTTCGCGGAGGGGCAAATTGATTGTGGAGGAAATGGAGGGTTCTTGATACTGTGGAGGTGCAGGTAAGAAAATAGAACCATAAAGAGATAATCTAAAATTCCGGGTGGGAAAGCTAGCAAAATGATGAGAAGGAGTATGTGGCTGATTTGTGACATGATGAAAGACTATCGGGACTCCCATCCCTAAAGGGTGATGAAAAACAGTATGAGTGTCAAAAAGTGGCAAAAGGTGCTATGAATGGGACAACTCATGTGGGTAAGAATGATACCAGGTAACAGTACCAAAGATGCAAAATGGAGGCATGGGTACTGCAGAGCTGGGAATGGGGATCCTAGAAGCCAATATCAGAGGGTATGATTGGAAATGTAAATGCGATACAGTGGGAGAGACTACATAACAGTGCTGAGTATATACCTAAAGGGGTTGTGTCGATGTATGATGATCAAATACCTGCACACATGAAAACCAAATACCCGAAGTGAACAATATCTGAAAAGAATAGAAGATATGAGCATGTATTGAGTGATAAGCATGAAATATATGCATGCGTACCTGACCATGGATAAAAAAGGTGCCCCGGGGGCTCAGGATGAAAAGAGGCCCAGGAACTGTTGTGATGTAGGTGACGGGATGCTGATCCTGTGGCTGAAGACGGTTTGAAAAATGGACACCTTGGGATCCCAGAATGGTGAGTGGAAGTTTGGCAAAAGGCCTATATATAGCTGTAGGGCCCATATTGCCACCTCATTTGTACCTTCTGCAATAGTGACTGGACGAGCAGTTTTCAGAGGAGATTTGGAGATTCGGGGAGGACAAGGCATCCGATTGAGGATCTGCGAGTATCAGGTTAGTGGTCTGATCATCCTGCATAGAAATAGGTTTTCAATTTTTGGGCAGGGGCTGTACGAAGGGCTGTATAGAGGTATTTAGGGGGTATGGGCCCCACATGCGCGGGTGACCTGGTGATAGGCGGGCATACGTGCATGCCTGTCCACTAGAAATGCATGCATGGGGGCGTGGGAGAGGGAATTTAAGGCATGCTCGATGGGCATGCCTATGAGTTGAACAGGCACGCACCAACGCGTGTTTGTGGGTTTGACAGGCGCACACCTGTGCGCGTCTGTATGGTGAACAGGCACGCTGGGGCGCGCCTGTGAAGCAAACAGGTGCGCAGTGATGCACACTTGTGTAGTGCATAGGCGCGCATGTGTGCGCGCCTGTGTAGTGAACATGCGCACCTGTGTGCACGCTTGTGTAGTGAACAGGCGTGCATGTGTGCGCGCCTGTGGGTAACAAAACCGCGCCTAGGAGGCAAGGTTGAAGTGGGAAAAACAAGTCTTTTGGGATACTGTTGATGGTTGCATGAGCTGATATAGGGCTCTGTGTTGTCTGCAGGTGGATGGTGGTGACGATGCCAGTGTGGTGGCGAGAGCGAGACTGGGCCCAGTTGCGAGATGCCGTGGCCATTAAGGGGCCCGGTGTGCATGCGACTTTGGCAACCTATGGGTTGCTAAAGTTCTTTGAGTGCCCATTGATACGGGCACAGGAGTATTTGTTGCATTTCCTGATCCAGATGTGGAGTCTGGAGCTGCACTGCTTCCTCGTATGAGGAGAGCAGATCCCCTTCACTGTGGTGGAGGATATATATTTCTTGACCGGGCTCCCCTTTCGGGTAATGCCCCTACCGACAGAGTCGGTGTTGCCTAGGACTATTTTTCTTGTCAATATTGGCCAGAGATACTGCTCAGGTCGGGACTTTATTTCTGGGACTGTGGTGAGTATAGCGGTGATAGATTCCCTGGTGCATCATTGTATAGAAGCAATGATTGTGCGGGTATATGGGTCACTGGTGACCTAGCAGATTAGTGGTGGCCAGCTTCTAGTGCTGGAGAGAGTGTTGGTCGGTGAGCGGTTAGCTTGGGGGCTGACGCTGCATGCGAGGATGGTGGCGCAGTTGGAACACTATCGGTCCACTGGTGCAGGGGAGTTTGCTTTTGGGTCCATCCTAGTGGCCTGGTTTTAGAGAGGGTGCCAATGTTGTGCCCGAGGATTCTACTGGAGATGTCGGGGGCACGAGAGCCGTGGTTGAGGCAGTGGTCGACAGTTTTGCTTTGTCACGGTGGTGGTGAAGGTGGCCACTTATTTTCGGCAGAGGTGGCACAGGTATGGTGGCAGATGCCGCAGGTGATACTTTGATACCCCTATGTTGGGGTGGACTTCCAAGGTGACCCGGACATGGTGCTACCTCTAGGGGAGGTTTTTGACCATCGAGGTATGTTTAGTATTGGTGTGCATGTTTTGGTTTATGTTGTTTTTTGAGATAGCAGTCCATATTTATATGATATAGATGCTGATACTATTTGTTGTTTGTTTGCATGTGCTGATGTGGCACCTCACGGGCGTGAGGCGGAGATGCAAAGAGTGTCGGCTCGTTAGGAGCCAGAGAGACTACCACAGGGAGAGAGACGTTGGTGGGAGGATGCCGTAGGGTGAACAGCTGAGCCCGAGAGGGCAGCGAGGAGGCGTCGGTTCGATGACCCTGGTGCGGGGCCATCACACGCTCCTCTAGCGGTGGCCAGAGTGGATTTTGATGATATACGCCATCGTCTGGAGACGGTTTTGTAGGATGTGCCTGAGGGCATGTGGACGTGCATCCAAGACGAGAGTTTCCTGGAGTAGTGTGTAGGGGTACCACCACCATGGCGGTCCATAGTGCGATGAGCAGCAGTGCTGGCTGCTATGACGAGTGGACACCTATCGTCGGGGAAGGAGGGTCCTATAGGGGGTGGACCACCATTGCCTGGGGCAGGTAGTGGTGGGCTGCCATCGCCTGAGGGAGGAGAAGGTGGTGGTGCGATAGAGGCACCATGAGTGGTGCATGATGTATATCTTGTTTTTGTTGTATATAAGCTGGTGAGCCCATTTTTTGTACCGAGGTGCTGCATGGGCCTGCGGATACATGTATTTTTGTATGTAAACATTTGAATGGCCTAATGGGCCTTTATATATACATGAGTATACATATTTGAGATCCTGATGTTGTCTACATGTTTGTTGTTTATGTTTTGAGTATGTCCATTCTATATATATGCTGTGACAGGTTTTTGTGATATGTTTATGTATGTGTAGCTTGATGTGATATATGCCAATCTAACACCATTTTAGCTATTTGATCTGTTGTTTGATTCAATTGTCTAGGAATATGTGTAAATGTAAGGGAATCAAAATGTCGAGATAACAGTCTAATCTACAGGTATTTGCGAAAGAGGCACGAATCGGGTACGTGGTACACATTGTTGGGCTAGAGAAAAACTAGTTGAGAGTCGAGGAAGACGCTAAGGTGACGAATATGATGATGTTGGGCATCGGCCAGGAGGCCAATGATAGCAGTGTACTCGACTTGGTTGTTTGTTGATGACCCCAAACATATGCCGCTTGAATGGAGCAATTCATGTGAGGGGGTGTAGAGAGCCCAAGCAGCCGAAGTGAGATTTTGTGTCCAACGGCTGGCACCGTTGGCATAACCGATGTGGTAGGCTGGTGGAGGAGGCATCTGTCAATAGAACAAAGGATAGTTTAGACGTGAGGGAAGGAGAAAAAATATTAAAAATGCTAGAAAAGAGATAACCTAAAGTAGAATGACTACTTTTAAGCATAAAGTTTCTTGAGGTACAACCCGTTGATGGGTTCTTTGAGAGAGAGGCCTTTGGGAGAGGCCAGGATATATGCGCCTTTCGTGAGGCAATGTTGAATGATGTATGGTCCATGCCAGAGTGATTCAAATTTTCCATGGACAAAGGTATCATGAGCAATATYGTAAGCCAGGACGAGGTCACCTTCGCGGAATGATCGAAGGTTGACATGGCGATCAAAGGTAGCCTTGGATCATTTTTTAGCTGCCTCATTGTTCTGTAAGGAAGATCGACGATCTTCATCCAGAGACTCCAAGTTCAGMAAGCGCTGCTCCATTGGAGCAGTGTCAGGTAATTGCTCAATAGCGGTGCGTAAGGTGGGAATTTCTCACTCGATGGGAAGAGTTGCCTCGACCCCATGGACTAAATGAAATGGTGTGAAAATAGTAGYAGTTTTCAYAGTCGTTCAGTAAGCCCATAGCACAGAAAATAACATATGATGCCCATTGGTTTTATGTTTATTAACCGTGCGTTGTAACATGGTCTTGAGGACTTTGTTAACTGCCTCGACCTGTCCATTTGACTGAGGGTAATATGGTGAGGCAAACTCATGAGAGAAGCCTAACCGAGATGAGAGTTCAACGAAGATCTCATTCTCGAAGTGTTTCCCATGGTCAGAAATGAGTTGGAGGGGTACTCCAAAGCAGGATATGATGTGGTTAAAGAAAAAATGTGTTGTAGTGTCAGCGGTATTGTTGAAAGTGGGCATAGCTTTGGCCCATTTGGTGAAGTAGTCAACGGCGACAACGATGTATTTGTGACCATTTCTGGAGGGTGGATTACAAGTCATAAAGTCGATGCCCCATTTGCAAAAATGGCCGGCTATAATGACAGGGTGGAGAAGAGCAGGGGGAGCCCAGGATTTGTTGGCGTAAAGCTGACATTGCTCACATCGTTTCATGGCATGAATGCAATCATGAAACAAGGTAGGCTAAAAGTAACTGGCTCGGATAATATTTTGAGCAGTGGATATACCCGAAAGATGGCCCCCACATGCATCATTGTGGTAGTCATTTGAGACTCTATCGGCCTCATCAATAGTCAGACACCGACGAAGAATGGTGTCGACGCCCCGCTGGTATAGGATGTCTCCGATGAGGAGGTAGAGGGGGACCTGATGGTGAATACATCGATGATCATTTCGTGAAAGGTGGTTACCAAAATTTTGAGTTCGGAGGTAGATGAGGAGGTCACCGTACCAAGGATCATCCAAAGTAATGTAAAAGAGATGTTCATCTGGGAAGTCGATGTTGATGGGGGTGTTGGTGGTGTCCGAGGGAAGGGCCGTAACAATTTCAGCGAGAAAGAGGGCCTTCTTACTCTTAGGTGTTGATAACTCGAGGTCGTACTCCTGAAGGATAATGATCCATTGAGTGAATTTTCCATTAACTTGCCGACGGCTGAGCAAGTACTGCATAGGGTTGGAATCTGTGACGACCTTTGTGGTGCGAAGTAGAATGTAATGGCATAGTTTCTGGACTGCGAGGACAACTGCAAGAACAAGTTTTTCTTCGTGTTTATACTTTAAGGGTGGTCTTGAGAGGTTATTACTAATGTAATAAATGACATGTTCACGATTTTCATCTCCGAGTTGGACGAGGACGCCGGCTACTGATATAGATGATGCTGATACGTAGAGGATATAGTCATGATTATAGTCAGGTGCACTAATTAAAGGAAAGCGCTTCTTTAAGATCGTCAAATGACTATTGGGCATGGTCGTCCCAGTGAAATGGGATGTCGTGACGTAGTAAGCGAAGGAAGCCATGTGCACGTATGGCGTAATCCGGGACAAAGCATCTAAGAAAGTTAGCTTTTCCCTGAAGGCTCTGGAGTTGCTATAAATTCTGGGGAGGTGGAATTTTGGTGATAGATTGGACTTTGAGGGGGTCCACGGTAATATAGCTTTGGGAAACAATAAAACCAAGGAGGCACCCAACAGTGACACAGAACACACACTTGAGAGGATTCAAGCGGATGTTGTACTGACGACACCATTGAAAGATGATTCGTAAATCATCTAGATATTGGGTGCGCTTCTTGGATCAAGCTGTGAGGTTGTCCAAGTAGGCGAGGATGATTTTAGCCAGATCGTGGAAGATGTATGTCATCGCCCGCTGGAAAGTTGCGTCGGTATTTTTTAAGCTGAAAGGCATGACATGATATGCAAAGGTACCCCACGGGATAGTGAATGCAGTTTTATATTGATCGGTTGGGTGGATTTGAATTTGGTTATAGCCATAGAATCTGTCCATAAAGGAGAGAGCCTCGTGGCCAGCGCAGTCATCGATAATTTGATCGATGAAAGGCATTGAAAAGTTTTCTTTTGGACATGCGTTATTGAGATCGAAAAAGTCTGTGCAAACGCGTATAGTGCCCTGTTTTTTGTCGAAGGGTACAGGGTTGGAAACCCATGAGCTATAAGCGATGGGGTAAATAAACCCGACAGTGAATAATTTGTCAATTTCGGCTTTGATAGCCGTGGCTTTGGATGGGTGTAGCGGTCGCTGTTTCTGGCGAACTGATGTAATGTCGGGCCAGGTGTCGATGCGATGTTCGACAATAGAGGGATCGAGTCCAGGCATTTCCATGTATAACCAGGCAAAAATGTCCCTATATTCCTGGAAGAGGGCTTTATATGCGTCGATTTCCTGAGGAGTGCAAGCAACTCCAATGATGATTTCTTCGACGATGCCATTGTTAATGGAAATGTCGATTTTGATGGTGGGGGAAATGTTGGCCATGTTGCCTTCTTCAAATGCATCAGGAACAGGAATGGGATTATTGAACCAATCGATAGGGCCTGATGGGATAAAATCCTTGGTTTTGACCGTGTAAATGGGGTTTTGGTTAGGAGGCATAGAGGCTTCCTGTGGAGAGAAGAGTGCACGGTGATGGAGCGCATCCCAGTGAGAGTCTGAGTGATTTAACTCTTCAAGTATTTCTTCGTCACATTGGAATTGACGGGAATACAAGGGGTTGTGAGGAGTGATATCTATGATAGTGGTGGTGTGGTTGCCCCCTGGTGAGGAAACAAGGGGAACATGGTTAGGAGATGGCGCGGGTTCACTCGACATAAACCATATATTGAAGTACTGAGGGGTTCCCGTGGTGGTTGGGTGGAGAGTTTTTGTAGGGGAATGAGCAGGAGAGTTGGGGGGGTTGCGGGGTAAATCCTCAGAGATGTCATTAAAGAACCATGGAGGCGTTGGGATTGCCTCAGGCTTGGGATAAATGACATGAAGATCCTCGAGTGACGAGGTAATGTCAATTATCGCCTCTACGGGTCGGTGAAGTAGGGCCAATTGACGTTGCCTGTATTCAAGGATCATAGGACACTGGTATGTAAAATGAGCTAATGAATCGTAGAGAGAGAAAGGGCGTCTCATACGTTCATTGACTGAAGTGGTGACATAGCAGATGTCAATGATATTTGTTGATGAGGACATAGCAGGACTGGGGTTGTTCTGGAAGTTCTGTAGTACGGAGGCTAACGTCTGTCGAAAGTGTGGCAGTGTTGGGCAATGATGGGTATGATGGCCATACTCTGAACATATAGCACAAGCGAATTTGGTCCTCAACCCTTTACTACTGGAGGGGTGGGTGGTACTGGTGGGACTAGCAGTAGTGGCGGGTGTTGTCGGAGTTTTATTGAGGGGGATCAAATTCTGTAATTCACATAGTGATGGACAATTGTTGGTTTGGTGGCCCTCTTTCTCACATAGTGCACAAGGTGGTGGGATGCGTGGAGGAAGTGGAGCGGTGGGCTCTTTCTTCTTTCTCCTACCCCCAGTTGTAGCGGGGAGGTTAGTGAGTGGGGGCGTGGTGGGGGTAAGGACGAGAATTGTCATGGGGATTCCTTCCTGTGGGGGAAGGGATGGTCGAGGGACCATCTTAGGTGGGTGTAAATACCACACTGGGATTGCTAACACCATATTAGGTAGTGTGAGCATTGCGGCTACCTGAAAATCTTCTATACCTGGTGGAGGGTAAAAGAAGGGAATTTGACTGAGGGGTTGGGGAACTGTCTCCCACACGGGACTATGCCCCTAGAGGGGTGTGGATTCGTGGACTGTTGAGGTCGACGAGTGCGCAGGAGGGTCTGACGGGAGTGGTTCTGTGACTGTTGGGATGTCAGGAATGACTGAAGCCTCTTGAGGAGGACGAGCCTCCTCTGTGTGAGTTCCGTTAGATGAGATGATGCATACTTGATTAGCAGGATGAAGGAGTGGTGGTGCTCCATGGTACATCCCTAACAAGGATGGATCTTTAAAAAACCCAGGACCCATCTTGATGAGTGGATATGTGTCTTGGTTTGTGTGGATGAGGGGAAGAATGTTATCGAGGTTGGCAGATGGGTTAGGATCATAATGTGAGACTTGGTCGATGGTCACGATCTTCCCATTATGGGGGAATATCATTGTCCGAAAGACGGAAGATGCCACTGCCTTCATAGCGTACATGTAGCTATGACCGAATAGGATATTATAATCGAGAGGGGTGTCGATAATTTCGATGTCGATGAGAATATTCTTGCCCCCAAGTTCAACAGGGACATTTTGGAAGAGCCCTTCAGGAGAGGATGGTCATCCGTCATAAGCTCGTAATGTGATGGCAGAGGGTATTAGTTCTGGGGAACCAATTTTCTACCATACTGTTTTGGACATGATGCACATAAATGCACCTTCATCGATGATACACTGATGAACTATGATGTTCCATATTTTCACTGGTATTTGAAAAGCGATCAAGGCGGGAAGACGAGGTTCTCCGCTATCAAGATCAAAGGTGATGAGTCGAGTAGCTACAGGGTCGACTGCCCCCAAGGAGGAAAGTAGTGATTTCTGTTGCATAGGACAAGGCTGGAGGACTTCCAAGACTGACATGGCAGCCAGGGATTGCGCTAAGTCATCTACCAAACTATAGTTATGAGATGCCCTAGCCTATGGGTTGTGGACATTCCGACGCAATGGGATGCGAGGGATGCGAAGTGGTGGTTCGACGGAAGGGTGAGGGATCACGAACAGGGGTCCCATTGGTGTAGGGTTTGTCTCTGGAGTGATGGGAGGAGACTCAACGGGTGCATGATACTGACGATTACACATTTGCAGAAGGATTTCTTCCTCACTGGTGAGGAGAATTGTACGCTCTGCTGGATTGTTGGGGTTGAGGTATTGTCCCCCTTAAGGTGGGGGATGTTGTGTGTTCTGTTGGGTGTTTATCACACCTTGATGTGGAATAGGATTTTGCAACACGGCGGGAGGGGGTTGTTGCACGTATGGTTGTGGTGCCTGCTGAGGGGCAGGTTGTGCAGGAGAATGGGGAAGAATACAAGAGTCTTTTAACCATTTGAAATCAACAATCTGGAGGAAATGGTGAGTGTAATGACCAAACTCACCGCAAAGGGAACAAGGGAAGATGGTTTTAACGTTATTTTTCCCTTGGCATTTGTTATTATTTCCCCCTTGGGGGTTTTGGTTCCCTTGGTTCTGGTTTCCCCCAGTGGGTTGGTGCTGTGGGGGTTGATTCCTGCCTTAACCTGGGTTGTTGTTATTCTTGTTCCGTCCTTTCTTCTTGTCATTGTTTGATGGATGAGTTGGATTGGCTGTATTCAACTGTTCAAAACTTTGGTATTGTTGAGCAGCAGAAGGTTGAACAAAATTTACCCCCGCATGAGGATGTGGGGGAGCCATGGGTGGTGGAGGACCAGGAAATGGGAAGTATGGATTTTGTGGTGGTACTGATCCATAAGGTACATAGGAAGGTGTTCACTAGTAATATAAGTTGATGTTGAGGGAGTACCACTGTTTGTGGGAATAGGTGGATGTATGGGAGGTGTCGGTGGTGGTCCACTGATGGGTGGAGCTATAACAACAGGGTATGGCTGTTGATAAGGGGGTCAGGGGTAATAATAAGTGCCCTTGTATGCCGGCGGGTATTGAGGTGTTCCATACATCGGTGGTGGTTGGGGTTGTGGACCACGGTGTGTGGTGGCACCTATTAGTCTGTCTACTGAGTGAGACATCCCAGGTTTGTCTTGGCCAAATGGCACAGGTTTTGGAAGATCAGGAAGTACCATGTATAAGTATCCTGACTGTGTGTAGATGAGGTCATACTGTTGGGCCTTTCTGATGGCTTCCTCTTCTGATTGAGGGAAGGTGTAAGCTACATCCTTACCGAGGAGAGAGACAAGTGATCTAAGAAACCAATCGAGACACTGTTGCTTGGTGGTTTTTGCTTTGCACAAACTACGTCGCCTACGCCACTCGTGAATGTGGTCAGCGATGTGTGTGGCTGAGGTTTGTTTGAAGTTAGACAGTAGTTCTAGACCATTGTCATGGTGGATGGGTAATTGGAAAAAGGTCAAGAATGCTTTGGCCAATGACTCAAAGGTCACGTGGGACCCTGATTTTTCTTCGACATACCATTTAGTCGATGGGCCAGTGAGTGTGCGTTGAAATAATCGCAGTCTGATGGAATCATCCATAATGCTATTGGAAGAGAACCATAGATGAAAGGTCATGACATGGTTGGCAGGGTCATCCCCTGCCTTCCCTTCAAACTTTGGTATGTCTGAAGGTAGTTTGGTTTTGCATT
>ML792754.1:0-15458 GCA_009831015.1 Picea engelmannii
CTGTTTGAAACAAATGGCACAATCTCTTCAATCCGTAGAATGCTCCTTTGAATCTTTCATATCCTCATTAATGCTTAAACCTTTGTTTTGACACCTTATCTGCAGTTTCACGTGATGCTGCGCTGGATTTACCAAATCCTCCATGCATCCTTTCCATGCATATCGCTGATCCACGAATGTCCACAAGGGCCTTTATCCACCGAAACAGTCAGCTTTCGGTTGAAACCCACGAACGAACATCACCTTCCACAACGCGCGCTTTCGGCGGTTTGAACTTCTCATCATTGCAGCGAAATTTGACATCTGGCTCGTGCGAAAGCACGAGCCTTCTTTTTGCCCATTCAAACCTTTTCGGCGGTTGCTTGCTTTTCAAATCGACCACTTAACTGACGAAACTGAACACTTTCGGTGGTTAATGAGCACGCTGGGGGCTCGCCCAAACCACTGAAAGCTGCTGTTTTTCCAATCTCTTGACAGAATCAACGCCAAAAATTTTCTTGAACTAAAAAAAACACAAAAGTAGCTTAAGTATGCGACCAATAGTCAGGATATCCTCCCAAAGTTCAACCGAAAGAACGGTTTTACTTTGGGAGTTAACACCTTACACGAGCCCTGAAAAATTAGAAAAAATTGATATCACTGTAACTATATTGGATAAGTTGTTATGACTGGAACTATATTGGGTTAAAAGAATCAATGCCCAAAGACCAATTCATTTTTTTATTTTGTGGCAAGCAACAAACTCCTTAAAGGAGAGAATTTATAAAAAGGAAAAAAATTGAACCTTCCAAATGTTTGTTGTGCAAAGAAAGTAAAGTGATCCTCCCTCCACATATTCATTGAGTAAGTTGATAAAACGGTTATGGCAACTTCAACTTCATGAAACAAGAAGAAAGAGAATACTCCAAAGGACCCTTATTATGGAATCAAACCTTCACTTTTAGAATAAACACTACCTTAGAACTCTTAGGAAAAAACCTATATGTAAGAAAATCTAGGAACTTTAAACTAGAATAGTTTGTTGAAAAACATGGCTCTTCAAAAATGACACTGTCTTTAACAATATATAAGATAAGATAGTTGTAACTATGTCGGAACACAAATGACACTGTCTTTAACAATATATAAGATAAGATAGTTGTAACTATGTCGGAACACATGAAGATACATGTCTTACTATTTTTTTGGATTAATGATAAATCCTCACGGATCAAACAAGGGTTATGTTAAAAATTTCTATTTGAGAATCCATTTGCAGATGAGAAATTGAAAAGCGAGTTGAGAATCGAACATTTTTCCACTAATCCCACCAAAAGTCGACGATAAAAAGGGAGTTTCAATTAGAAAGGGACAAAGGTAATTCAAAATGCAGGTAGACATGGTAGTAAAAAAGTTGTCCTACTTTGTATTTGCCAATGACCTTGTTATATGGAATGAAAATTGTCGTTTTAGAAAATTTTGAAAAACACAATAAAGATGCAATCATGTTGTCTATCTATGAAATAAAATACATTTATAAGATCCATAAAGGTTGTATCCCAAGTTCAATGAAATTTTAAGAAACTTTCCTATTGCAATGTAGAGAGATAGACAAGAAGTGTAGTTAAGAAAATTATAAGTACTTCCACTCTTAATAATAATAACACATGGCATCCATTATGTTGACAAAGATGTAGATTAGTGGCCAACTTAGAAATTCAATTACTTTATATGTGTTTTCCTTCTTGTATAGAAACCATAATGAAATTATTATGAACAGGTGGTCTCCATCCTATGGAATTGTTGCTTTTTTAATTGTCAAGTGAAAATTGTATGTCAATTGAGAATTGTAGTAGTTAATGACCCATATGAAAAAATTAGAGAACTTTTTCATAATTTTTTTTTATCATAGTTTCAAAGTGATAGGAAAATAGATATCCATGTTTGCATAAACATGCTTATGTTGTTGACAAGCTTTATCACTAATAAAATTTTAGGATAATCAATTATTCTTAGCTATGAATTTATTAAGATGATAATAAATATATGAAAAAGTTTAAGCTTCATCACTAATAAAATTTTAGGATAATCAATTATTCTTAGCTATGAATTTATTAAGATGATAATAAATATATGAAAAAGTTTAAACACCCATGACACCTTCCATTTTCTAAATCTTAATAGGATTTTTTATTGTTTTTAGAGAAACTTACATGACATAACAACACTTAGATAGAAAATAAATCCTTGATCAAAGAATCATTTTTTGAGTTTATTACCTCATGAACTTGCACTAAGATTGGTTCCAACAATTGTATAGGCCTTGGTTCTTCTGCACCCTCAGGATAAGGTAACTCCACCAAAATTAAATACCTCAGTCATTCAATCTGACAAGAAACATGCAGTACCAAATGAAGTGGTCTATGAGAGAATTGTGAAATATGGAGTAGCTTTAAAAGGGTTCATGGAGATAATGTTAATTTTATATGTGAGTATTTGTTGAAATGTGTGACAACATAACCCCTTAATTTGAGGAACATTCATCTACATCAACTCCTATTGTTTAGGATTAGGTTGTGTATGTGTCAACTCAGCTAGAGTATGCATAGGAGAGCATTTACTATTCAATTAGTTAGTTGTTTGAATTGAGATTGTAAACTTAGGCGAATTTGATTATTCCATGTATGTGAGAAGAGGGTTGTGTGAGTCAGAAAAAATATTGAATCGCCATTTCTGAACAGAAAGAAGAATCGATACCATTTCTTGGTGGATGTAGCCCAAATTTGGGTGAACCATGTAAAATCTCTGAGTTTCTTTTATGTGTTTTCCATATGATATTATGTTTATGTATTTTTCACTAGGTATTAGTTCATTTTGTGGCTGACAGATTCAACAAGTGGTATCAGAGCAGGTTGGAAGCCTCAGAGAACGAAGAACATTGAGAAAGTGTCTCGGTTATTAGATACCAAAGGTGTGATAGTGTTTTTTAAGCCAGGTGTGATAATAGTATAGTGTTGTAGGTCCCTCCTCTCAGAAGGTGTGACATATTTAGAGTAAACTTAAAATTTTCATATTTTTTTGAAATTTTCGCACCCTATGCTCTCTAGAAGTGCATCGAAATCCCGGGATTGGTGTATTGTGTCTCTATTGAAAGGTGCGTTGAACATTTAAGATAGTCACACTGTGTCTTTATTGAAAGGTACGTCGATATGGAATAAACACAGAGTGCAAGATTTGAGATTGGGAAGTTTAATGGAAGCAATAACTTCGCATTATGGAAGGTTAAGATGCAGGATATGTTGGTGCAGCAAGGGGTTGAAAAAGAATTGAATGGGAATATAAAGAAGCCTGCATATATGTCATATGAAGAATGGGAAGAAATTGATGAAGGATCCCTTATTGCTATCCATCTGTGCTTGGCTAACGATATTTTGTTCAATAACGTGTCAAAAACTTCAACAACATGGCTTTGGACGAAATTGAAAATCTTGTATATGACAAAGTCTTTCAAAAATAGAATTTTCTTGAAGGGAAACTATATACCTTTCGTATGAAAGAAGGTATGAAAATTTCAGAACATTTGAATATATTCAATTCTCTTATTTGCAAGTAGACTAGTATGGGTGATCAATTTAGAACAAAAGATAAGCCGATTACATTGTTATGTACTCTTCCCGAGTCTTGGGATCATTTTTAACCTCTATTAGTTTTAGCTCTACTGAAACTATAAGATATGATGATGTTGTGGGAGCCTTGATTTTTGAGGAAAATCTAAAGAAATCTAGTCTTGAAACCTTGACATCAGAAGTTATGTTGGCTAGAGGAAGGCTCGATGAAAGAGGAGATTATTCAAGGGGTACATCTAGTCAAAATCGAAAGGAAAAAAGAGAAAATTGAAGTGTTGGTGCTGTAATAAATCAGTACATCTCAAGAAATACTAGTGGAAGTGAAAGCAAGCATCTAAGGAGGAGGACTATACAAAGGAAGCAAATATTTCCGAAAAATATTTAGGTATGATTGATGAGGTTTTGACCACATTTACTGTTACAAAACACCATTACGACTAGTTAATTGATTCTGGAGCATCTCATCACATGTGTATCCATGGGAGTTGGTTCTCTTCATACCAATCTATAGATGACATGATAGTTTATATGGGTAATGATATTTCATGTAAAACTGTTGGGATAGGGAGTATTAGAATTAAAATGTTTGATGGGACTGTTAGGAATCTGACAGAAGTGAGACATGTACCTAAGCTTAGAAGAAATTTGATATCCTTGGGAGTTATGGATTCTTGTGGATATAAAGGCATAGTTCAAGGTGGAGTTATGAAGATATCGAAAGGTATCTTGGTCATTATGAAGGAAGATAGGTTTGGGAACCTATATAGACTTCAAGGGAGAAAAAAGATTGATCATGCAACACTAGCAACGGAGGATGCATGAGATTTTACTCGTTTATGGAATCAACGACTCGGTCACATCAACGAACAAGGGATGAAGGTACTTTCTAATCGAAAGTTACTTCATAGTTTAAAGTCTATAGATTTGAAGTTTTGCAAACATTGTATCTATGGTAAAAAGTCTAGATAGAAATTTAAATCTAGTAAACATATCAGTAAAGGTATCCTAGACTATATTCATTCTGATCTTTGGGGTCCATCTCCAAAACCTTCTTATGGAGGATCATCATATTTCATCAATTTTATAGATGATTATTCTAGAAAAGTTTGGATCTATTTATTAAAGAGAAAAGATGATGTTTTTGATATATTTAAGAAGTTTAGAGCTCTAGTTGAAAAGAGTACTGGAAGGTCCATTAAATGTCTTAGAACAGATAATGGAATGAATTTACTTCATAGCAATTTGACAATTATTGTAAGAACGATGGGATCACGAGACATAAAACAAATGTCTATACTCCACAATAAAATGGTGTTGTTGAATGCATGAACAAAACTCTCCTTGAGAGAGAAAGAAGCATGCTAAGTAATGCAAAGTTACCACAAGAGTTGTGGGGGAAAGCATTGTTGACATCATGTTACCTGATTAATCGATCATCATCAACAACGATAGACGACAAAATTCCAAAAGAGGTTTGGTCAGATCAACCATGTGATTATTTTAATCTCAGAATATTTGGTTGTGATGCTTATGCATTTATTCCGAAAAATAAATGTTCTAAATTAGATCCTTAATCAATGAAACTGATCTTTGTTGGATATGGTGATGGAGTCAAGGGATATAGATTGTGGAATCCTATTGCCCACAAGATCATCATAAACAAAGATATAATATTTGATGAACTTTCTTTTTCAAAATTAGATGTAAAGAATGATATGGAACAAGATAATGTACCACAGTCACATCAAGTTTAGTTTGATACATAGTTATCCAAGAGGGAGAATCATGAGGATGTCCATGATGTGGATATTCATGAAGAAACTTCTTAGGAAGAGGAACGTTCAAAAACACCTAAAGAAAGAGAGTAAGTGCCACAACAAAATTTAGGAAGATATAGATGAATGAGAACATTTCCTAAAAGGTATGATGATTTTGTCAATTCTGTTTCGTTGATTTCTAACGAAGGGGAACCAAGGTGTTATCAGGAAACATTGGAGGTATCCAATAGTGAAAAATGGAAACAAACAATAAAGGAGGAAATAGATTCTTTGATAAATAACAAAACGTGGGATCTGGTGGAACTTCCTGAGAATATAAAGTTAGTTGGCTGCAAATGGGTGTACAAATTGAAGAAAGGTGTTGATGACATAGTTGTACAGTATAAGGCAAGACTAGTTACAAAATTCTTTTCTGAGAAAGCAGTTATTGACTTTCATGAGATATTTTCTCCAGTAGTAAAACTTGTTTCAATTAGAATGGTATTAGCACTCGTAGTCTTACATAATCTGGAGTTAGAACAACTATATGATAAAACAACATTCTTACATGGAGATTTAGATGAGGATATTTTTATGGAACAATCAGAAGGGTTTGTTTAGAATCACTAAAAGAAATTTGTTTGCAAGCTCAAGAAATCATTGCATGGCCTGAAGCAGAGTCTCAGGCAATGGTACAAGAAGTTTGATTCTTTCATGGTGAGCCATAAATTTACTAGAAGTGAGTATGATCCTTGTGTCTACTTTAAAAGGTTGGAAAATGACATGTCCATTATCTTGGTGTTATATGTTGATGATATGCTTGTAGCAAGTAGAAGCATAATTGAAATTAATAGGTTAAAGGCTCAATTGGCTAGGATGTTTGATATGAAGGATTTAGGAGCAACAAGATAGATTTTGGGCATGGAGATACACAGAGATAGAAAAACTCGCAAGTTATGGTTATCACAAGAGAAGTATGTGGAGAAAACACTTCAGAGATTCGATAGGAACAATGTGAAACCAATTAACATCCCTTTAGCTTCTCATTTTAAGATTTCTTCACGTTTGAGTCCTAGTAATGATGAAGAAAAGGAATATATGTCTCGTGTACCATATGCTAATGTAGTAGGAAGTCTAATGTATGCAATGGTATGTACTAGACCAAATATTTCACATGTAGTTGGTCAATAAGTACATGGAAAATCCAGGAAAAGAACATTAAGCATCAATGAAATGGGTGCTTCAGTATCTTAGAGGCAGAAGTAATTATTTTATCACTTTTAATGATTCTAGTGATGAAGTTTGTGGTTATGCTGATTCTGATTTTGCAGGAGACCTAGACAAAAGAAGATCTACTTCAGGATATGTTTTTACTCTTGTAGGTGGTCCTATTAGTTGGATATCAAAGCTTCAAAGTACTGTTTCTTTATCCACTATAGAGGAAGAATATGTATATGCTTCACATGCTTGCAAAGAGGAAATATGGGTAAAAGGATTGAAAGATGAGCTAGGAAGGTTTTAGAAAAATGTAAATTTTTTTCGTGATAGTCAACGTGCTATACAGTTGGCTAAAAATCCATCATATCACAGTAAGACAAAACATATTTATGTAAAATATCATTTTGTCAGACATGTTATTTATGAAGGTGGAGTGGCTCTTGAAAAAATTCTCACTCAAAAGAATTATGCAGACATGTTCACGAAACTAGTGGTAGTAGAGAAGCTACGTTGGTGTTTGGCTTCTCTTGGCTTGCAGAAAAGGTGATAGAATAAAACAATGAGCAAGGTATGAGATAAATTTGATGTCAAGGTGGAGATTGTTGAAATGTGTGACAACATAACCTCTTAATTCGAGGAACAATCATCTACGTTAACTCCTATTGTTAAGGATTCGATTGTATATGTGTCAACTTAGCTAGAGTATGCATAAGAGAGCATTTACTATTCAGTTAGTTAGCTGTTTGAATTGAGACTGTAAACCTAGGCGAATTTGATTATTCCATGTATGTGAGAAGAGGGTTTTGTGAGTCAGAAAAACTGTTGAATCTCTATTTCTGAACAGAAAGAAGAATTGATACCATTGCTTGGTGGATGTAGCACAAATTTGGGTGAACCACATAAAAATCTGAGTTTCTTTTATGTGTTTTCCATATGATATTTTGTTTATGTATTTTTTTCTACGTATTAGTTTGTTTTGTGGCTGACATGTTCAACATTATTTTAGACCCATGACGTTTGAAACATGTAGTACCAATTGAAGTGGTCGATGAGAGAATTGTGCAATATGGAGTAGTTTTGAAAGGGTTCATGGAGACAATGTTAATTTTAGATGTGAGTATTTTAGACCCATGACATTTTCTAGAAATGGAGATTGATCTAAAAGAGATCTAGTTCTTAGAAATTTTATGAAAGATCATTGTGAAAATGTATAGGAATAAATAAACCAATTTTAAACATTATTGTTGATTGCATATTTCTTCACCTTTATGCCATGGCTTTGAGTCTAATGAAAAGATTCCATTATTCATGATGGCTAAACATAATATGCTATGGTTTATGACATGTTATGTTGAAAATCTTATGTACTATTTTTTATATGGTAACGTTGCATGGTACCATTTGCATTGGGATACAAATAGAAAAAAATATAAATGAAAGAGATTTTATTAATCAAATTTCACTTTGTTCTTATCTGTTACAAATAAGTTAAAGACTTCCCCTTGTTCTTATTTGTCATTTTTATTTGTTACAAATAAGTTAAAGGCTTTTTTATAATTTTCCTTATTATTTTTTAGTTGAGTAATCAAACCTTTGTTCAATTTATTCATGGAAAATATTATAACTAAAATAATGACATATTCTTAGGTTTTTTTTGGTTAAATGAGACATAGAATTAGTAATGAAAGTCACATGGAGTTACAACTCTATCTTCTATAATATAAATCATGATATCGTCATTTTTTGGTTAAATGAGACATAGAATTAGTAGTGAAAGTCACATGGAGTTACAACTCCATCTTCTATAATATAAATCATGTTATCTTCATTTCACATTGTAAGAAATTGAAATTATGGTTGCAAATTAACTTTTTAACATTATAATTTTCAAAGCAATTTAACAATTATACTTATTTTTTTCTCCTAAAAAAATTATTATTCTTTAATTGAATATTTATTTCTATTTTAAATTTGGTTTGGTTTCTTGCAAAAGTCAACCCTAATTCTTAGACACAATTCTTGTGTTGCACAAAATTTGGTAATTAATTTTTTTATAAAATAATTTATATGTCAATATTGATTGAGGAAAATATTTTTGAGTATTGTCATTAGTTTTTTTTTTTCCTTAATCTCATTCTTTAATAATATATGAATTCTCATAGGTCCATATAAAAATATGCTTCCATATGAAAAGATGCTTGTTTTCTTATTGAATCTAGTTTTTTTTTTTTTTTTTTTNGAATTTTCATAAGTCCATATAAAAAGATGCTTCCATATAAAAAGATGCTTGTTTTTTTATTCAATCTAGAAAGTAAAAAATACTTCTAACTTCTAGAGAAATTAAAAGATTTATAGAAATTGTTATAATCTTATTTTCCATCATATGGACACATGGAGGATCTATTTATGTTTCCGTCATGACACATACTCTTTTACATTGGATTTTATTGATTTTGAGGGAAGTCATTCTATGCTTATCTAGTAGAGTGTATATTCTTTTACCTTGGGTTTTATTGATTTTGAGGGAAGTCATTCTATATTTCATGAGTTATAAGTGTATATTCTCTTCTTATGATATAAACCTAAGAATTCTCTATACACTCTAAGTTCAATGAATTTTAGAGATCTAGAAGCATTTCCTAGTCTCTTTCATCAATCTATATAAAAAGGTATTCCAAGGGTAAGGGAAGATTAAAAACATATCGAGATGAGTTGTTATATAGGATTTGATCTTCATATTAGTTCATTTTGTGAGAGCTAAGTTCCACTAAAAAGGAGCTAGAGAAAAAGCCAAGAAGAACTTCAATCATAACTTAAGGTATTTATTGAAGAGGTTTGAAAATTGATATTTCTTGCTTCCTTGTATGTAGGAAGCAGGTTGTAGGAGTTGGAGCTAAATCTCTCTCTAGTGGGTCATCAAGAGAGATTAAGTAAGAACAACCGTAGTATAAAAGCTATAGCATTCTATCTCCTAGATTAAATACGAACAAATCTAATAGATCTATGGAAAATTCTATAGTGGTGTATCTCTCGAAGTATAGGTTCACCATCTTGCATTATTAACTGTCCATTATGTGTCATAAAACATATCACATTGCAACATTAACCAACATTTACCACTATGTTTTTTGGACGTATTAACTTGTAGGGTAGTGCCTAAGTGCATGGGCGCCCTCATTAGCAACCATTTCCATGTGTTTCCCATATTAGAATTTCATTTAAGCGAGTTAGACCCTTCATGAGTAGAAGTTGAGCCTCATTCTTCTCTGCAGGCCATAGCCATATCCCCGGGCTTCCATCACTTTTCTGTTACTTTAAGGTGTCGTCATTACTGGAGCTTACCGCCAGTGCATGTTCATGTACTCATGGTTGGCTATAGTCTTCAACAGGGAACCTTTCAAACGCAAGGATGCCAAAGTTGTTCATCGCATGAAGGTCTAAGGACCTAAGCCATCAAAATTATTCTGGACACACAGACAAGCTAATGGGATTCGTTCAGGCGGGGGAGATTACCACGCGTAAAAAAAACATTCCCATGGAAAAAGCTCACATAGACGCTGCCATGGAAGAGAAGGTATCGAAAAGGGTAAATAACAGTAACTTAAAAAAACATCTATGCGCCACGAACACTACTCTCACACGGCATATGACGAACACTACTCTCACACGGAATATGACAGTCATCTCAACCCTAACCCTAAGCCGGTCGGATTTCTCATTATGAATCTGTTTTTCGTTTTTTAAATCAATGGTGTAATTAAAAATCATAATTACCGACTTCCTATGCACTTCCGTTGAATACGATTCGAATCAGCATCGCCCCTAAATTTAAGGGGACGCATTGAGATAAACCAATTCGCTATATAAATATGCACAATGCCCTCCATCTTGTATGGCAAAACGGTATGAACGTGGCTACGTGGCTTAAAATATATTTTAGATTCTTTTCTTTTCAATTCAATGCCATCCAATTTACAGTTTATTTCAAAAAAATGTTTAGGTAGTCTAAATGATAAGTATCTACCGTTGTAACAGATCGACCTCCACGCAATCCATTTTGTCGCATAATAATTGCAATTTGATTTTATCGTGTTAACGGGAAATCGATAGTTTGTTTATTTGTGGGACTCCCAGTCTCTCACAACCATGCCATTGCTTCCTAAACGAATTCCAGCTGTCTCAGTCTGCAATTCCTGGCGGAGCTGCAAATGAATTACAATAATCGCGGGAACAGGGACCAGTGGGGCAGTGATCGAGGGGTAGGCTGTGCCCATTTCTGTATAGGTTTAAAGTGAGAATCCTGGACGTTTGGATCCCACTGCGGCCAGAACTTCGGCAACAAGATGTTTTGGAGCGAACTAGTCGTAAATCTGGACCCGGTGCTGGTTCCAACAGGTATTCTTTTCTTGGTGTCCTACCATGTCTACCTCATCTACAGAATCATCAAGTACCCCAATACTACTGTTATAGGATTCGAAAATGGTAACAGAAAAGTCTGGGTACAGCAGATGATGAAGGTAATAATTAACGTGGGTTTCCTCGTGTTTTTCCATTTTCATAAACTATTGGTTCCGATTTTTCTAGGGTTTTGAATCCTGATGTTTTTAGGATATCGAATTCAACAATTAATTGCAGGATATGCCGAAGAACACCGAACTGGCTCTTCAAGTAGTATCAAGCAACATATCTGCTGCAGTTTATCTGTCCAGTCTCGCACTAACGATCAGCTCTCTTATCGGCACCATAGTGGCCTTTGCCACAAGTAGCAGCAGCGCCAATTCCAATCGGCTGATAAGTCAGATCTTCTTCGGAAGTAAAAGTTCCTTAACGTCTTCTATCAAATATGCGAGCCTGCTGCTTTGTTTCCTGGTAGCCTTCATATCGTATGTACAGTGCGTGCGTTATTACATTCATGTGAGCTTTCTCATCAGCACGACGAATTCAAGTGTCCCTGTATATTATGTGGAGAATGCAGTGATTAGAGAGAGTAATTTCTGGTCAGTGGGGATAAGGGCCTACTACTTTGCGTTCCCACTTCTGCTGTGGATCACAGGCCCCATAGCCATGTTTGTTTGCTCCCTGGGGATGATCTCTTTTCCGTATTTTCTTGACTTTACTGCCAATCCCGTTCCGGTTTTTGGAATTAAATCGTCGTCTGTCTAAGCTTGTACGATACACTGTTTTGGATATCGATCTCGGGATTGAATCCAGCAGCGGGCTCAAACATGTTATCTTACCCAGCACAGCGGAATTGCCATGAAGAACGTTCAGGCACCTGAGAGAAATCGTGTTTAATAGCGATTGTATGTTGTAATAATTTGAAGAAGTCTATTATTGCTCTCTTTAGGCGCTTTGAAATTGTTAAAACTGAAAATGATTACTCTTTAACAGAAGTCAACGGCGATGGCCGTTTATGTCACAACCCAGTCGATACTGAAATGGTATGTGAAAAAAAACGGATAGTCCTGCATCTATTGGAAATGACCGTGTCCGTTTATCATTAAAAACATCAGATTAACATAAACTAGCACAGTCACAATGGCTGATATGTGGCTTATGTGGCTGATCAACGTAGAAAGTAGTAAAGTAGTCAATAGGTGTACGCTTTTAGGATGTAAAAAAGTAAACACATAAACGGATGTCTTTATAATAGCTAGGAAGTTAATGATTGAAATTACAGCCATTTATTTTGTGTGACTACTAAGAATATTTCAGCCATATTTAATCACATAAAATGAACTTATTAAGCACTAAACCCCTATTAAATCTGCCCATTGCCAATAAGACTAGCACAGCAGCAAAATAGATGCTGGTGAAAGCAGAAAGGTTGAGAAGATGAAATGAATCTTTAAAAGAATATATTAAATTTTATTATCTATTAACAAATAAACTGTTGGGCTTCATTTATCTGTGTTAATATTTTAATTTATGTTAATCACTTAGGTGGCAATCAATTAGCTATCAAAGTAATTTTTAAATATGATTAGGTAAATGTAAAAAAGTAAACACATAAAATGATGTCTTTATAATAGCTAGGAAGTTAATGATTGAAATCACACCCATTTATTTTGTGTGACTACTAAGAATATTCCAGTCATATTTAATCCTGTCCATAGAAAACTTATTAAGCACTAAACCCCTATTAAATCTGCCCATTGTCAATAGGTGTATGAAGAATCTGAAGAATATGAAATTATGGATTGTAATTATGTTGCTGTAAATTTGACATAAATGTAAATTTAATATTGTAAAATGATAAAAAATTAATAGTGGTGATTCATTGATTTAAAAGGACGATTAAGAATATACTAGCATTTTCAATTCATAACAATAAAATTGAAATTTATGATTAAAACATCATTAAATGTGTCCATGATCAATAGATATACACCTTTAAACTTAAAAATAACTTCAAATTTAAACAAAACCAGTTAAAAAGCATGTACAATTTGTAAGGTAAACTAATGCGAATACTACCAACTAAAAACAAGGAATTTTTTGGTATTAAAACTTATAAGGCTGAAAGAAAATCATAGTCTTCTCATGTTTATTCATTTCTATCAAATTCCTTACACAAGAAGAAATGGAATTATATGTCTTAGAATTTTTTGGTACTAAAACTTAAGAGGCCGAAAAAAAATCATGTTTATTCATTTCTATGAAGAAATGGAATTATATGTCTTAGAATTTTTTGGTACTAAAACTTAAGAGGCCGAAAAAAAATCATAATGAAATTCATTTCTATCAAATTCCTTAGGCAAGAAGAAATGGAATTATATGTCTAAGAATTTTTTGGTACTAAAACTTACGAGGTTGAAAAAAAATCATAGTCAAATTCATTTCTATCAAATTCCTTAGGCAAGAAGAAATGGAATTATATATCTTAGAAGTTTTTGGTAGTAAAACTTACGAGGCTGAAAGAAAATCATAGTCTTCTCATGTTTATTCATTTCTATCAAATTCCTTAGGCAAGAAGAAATGGAATTATATGTCTTATAAAATTTTCTGCTAATATTTCTTTAACCGAGAGGATTCCCGTCACCTTACCTTCTTGCTCGTGAATGCACTGCAGATCAATACGTTATGAAGATATTATGGCACAACAATTATTTTTGTCGAACGGTCCATTAATTGCAGCCCTTCTCTAACGCACGCCGGTCATGAAAGCGACCTAGAGTCGAACAAAAGCTACTACTAAATAGAACTTTCATCAGAATACTCCCAAAGTTGGTTGCTGGTCTCAGTCAGCGTGCTGCTTTTGGTCTCTTCGTAGTAATAGTCGTCTTTGATATTATACTGCCACATAAACCGGGTGACAGAGGCACATCACTGTACTGCAACTCTTGCAAGGAAGTAGCAAGATTATCATCTCTCGGTTCTTCATCATTATGAGTTCTTTGCTCTGTGATATTCCTAGTGGTCTCGCTATAAAATCCTTGACTGAGTTCATCACCGACGATACCACCATGAATCCCATATAGCTGATCAGAGTCACCTAGTATATGGGAATGTAGATTGGTATTCTCGGCTCTGTAATTTTCATGGTTCTTATCTATTTTCATTGGAGAGGATTCATAATGCACGTTGGTATTGCAGTGGTGGTTAATAACCCTAAATTCTTCCAAGTGCAAGACCGTAAGCTGCTCAAATGTTGTTTTCCGCTTTCGATCGACAACAGGAAAATTGTATGTGGCGTCAGCTTGTGCTGCTCTCATCGCTGCTGGCCATATATCTGGATTCGTAGGACTTTGAAAATGACCAGATGGAATGGCGCAACAAATATTAGGGTTAGGAATAGTACCATGAATAGCAAGTGAGGCTGTAAACGTAATGCGCAGGAGCAATGGCCTGAGCTTGGACGTGTGGGAGGAGGACTTGGACTGATCCCAACCAAAGGGCTGAAGATTAAGATGGGCTATCGTAGAGTAAGATAGCAGCGTTATCATAAGGCTGGGTTGTCTGTAGCAAATGTGTCCAGCAACCCACTAAATAATATGAAATCATTGATTGCAAATCTAATACTGTAAAATGATTAAAAAAGTTAATAGTAACTAAATTTTTAATTTCAATTAAGTTTGATAATCATTTGAATGTGGTAATTAGATAGTTACATAGTAATTTTTTAATCATATTAAGTAATGTTAAAAAGTAAATAGGTTAAGGGAAGCTTTTAAAAATGTTACAAAATTATGATTTGGAAGGACCATTAAGAATATGCTAGTTTCTTCAATTCATAATCATACAATTGAAATTTATGGTTAAAATATCATTAAATGTGCCCATTGTCAATAAGTAAACACTTTGAGGGTAATAATAATAATGAATTACTTTAGGTTTTGTATTTTAATGAATTTAACATCTATTCCAAAAGGTCATGTTTTAATATCTATTACTATATTAATACTAAATTTATGGTTAAAATATCATTAAATATGCCCATTATCAATAGGTGTACACTTTGAAGATAATAATAATAATAAATTACTTTTTTTTTTTTGACAAGAACGGTTATGTTGCATTAAGTGGCATTCTGGCAAGCCAGAATCAGGGAGTTACAAATCTGAAGAAGGTTGGTGACCTCTAACAGTGCTGCCAACCTTCTTATTAACGTCTTGGGAGACAAATCCCGTCTGCTTCTTGAGCTAATTCGAGAAAATGACAAAAATTGCTTACATGAGTAAATTCTCACAAACTGTGAGCATAGAAGAAGACAGAAGCAGAGCATTAAACCGAGGGGAGTGAAATTATCCCCTTAATAAAGGGATCCAGCTTTTTCTGAGAACCTAAAGAGATGTTGGAGGCCGCCTCCTTTTCTCTGCGCACTTTGTTGGTCTTTCGCCCTCGGGTAAGGGGTGGAGACGGAACTAAATTGTCTTCA
>ML792754.1:16837-30487 GCA_009831015.1 Picea engelmannii
ATGCTTCCATAGGGTCTTCTTTCAACTCAACAGTCGGATCTGGGGCCATCGAAGCTGGGCGGCGACCACCAGTAACCAAGTAAACGGAGCAGGTTGCAGAGGCAGGACCACTGCTTCCAAAAACACATGCAAACGAACGCCGATCCGCAGCAAAGAACGCTCGGCTGCTACAGTCGAAGGTCGCGCTCCTCTCCAAGCAAAATCGTTTCGGATCAAGTCGTAGACGTAGGCTGAGATCGTTGCTCCTAACCGCGGCCCTAACCCTGATCGACTGCTTCAACTCGCGCCCCTGCAATCGGAAGACCAGAGCGGCGGCTAGGGTTTGGACCCTAGCCGCGATGACAGTCCGTTTCGCTCCATTAATAATAATAATAATAAATTACTTTAGGTTTTGTATTTTCCTGAATTTAATATCTATTCCAAAATTCCAAAAGATCATGTTTTAATATTTATTACTATATTAATTCTTCTTAATGTATTACTATATTAATTCTTCTTAATGTATTAGTAATGTAATAAATGTATTTTTTAATGTATTAAAAAATGTATTATTTTATTAGCATATTAATACTTTAACAATATATTAATGTATTATCTCATTAATATATTATATTTTTATTTTATTGATTAATTAATTAATTATATTATACACTAATGTAAATCAACTCTTTAATTTATACATTACATTAATATAATGATGATGATGATTAATATGGATGAGATAAAAATCATAGATTAAGAGAGTAAGGAACTACTTGTAATTTTTTAGAATTTTGTTTTTGTTTTAAAAAAACATTAAGAAAAGCTTTCCAAGATCACCATAGTTTTGTTGAGTTAAACGGTTAGGAAGGTTGGTAGGGTGATAAATATTTTGAAATTAAGATCTAATGTGGGATATGCTAGACAATTTAAGAGAAAAAAATTTCATATTTAACCTTCTTAGCTTCACAAAGGTGACACACTCTTTCATCCCATGGCATTTTAGGAATTGACCAATGCCCAGTTTTGAAGCTCATAAGAATTTGTTTTTATCTTCGCAAGGATTATTTTTTCTTTATACTTGTCAAAAGAGAGAGATAATTTTAATCTTCTAGATTAGGGTTGATTACATCCTTATAATACCTTAATTTTATTTTTTCCTCTAACTCTTTATCACATCGCATTTTCTCCTTAAATTGTCACTTAATGATATTTTTAATAGTATCCTTATTCTGCAAAATGATGTCTTCCATGATTCCTCAATAGCTTAGTGGTGACCGAACATATTTATGCCATCCTTGCTTGAGTCGAAGGTGATTACAACTCGATTTTGAAGAAATTTTAGGAAGCCTCTTGTCTTCCATGTTTAACTTGTTCTTATACATTAGGTATCTAGTCATAGATATGCTCTCATTGGGGGAAGACTTTCCTCTGAGAGGAGGATGGGATAGGGAGTATTTCCTTTATTTTGCAGTTATAGGTTATAAAATTCTTTTGGATTTTTTGTGTCTTTCTCCAGGATTCACTAGAAATATTGCATCCCCAAAATTCACATCCATATAGAAGAACACCTAAAAAGAGTCTCAAAGAGGAGTTTCTTCTTAACCCATATCCAAAGATCGAATAATTTACAATTGTTTTCCAGCCCATAATAAGCTTTCCATCCCCCAATAATCCTTTTTTCAATGTTATAATTCTAGTTGAGCTTGTGGTGAATATCGATTCCAAGATATTTGTATGAAGTCACTTCCTCCAATTTTTTGTCATATATGAAGGTATCATAAGTAATCTTATTAGATTTAATGATTGTGACCTTAGTCTTGTCAATATTAATAGTCATACCCATATTGGAGAAAAAATCCTTGAGGATTCTTAGTTTGTTTTCAAGATCGCACGAAATCCTCACCATCAGAACGATATCATCAACATAAACAAGAAGATTGATGACTATACGAGTGAGATTAGAGCTCACACAACCTACTTATTCCAAACAATCTTCTAACTTGTCAATGTATATGCCAAAAAGGGTGGGGGAGAAGGGACAACCTTGCATGACTCAAGTATTGTTGTTAATAGCTTTTGACCAACTGTCACTGTTCTTAAACATGTCAATAAGGTTCTCATACAACTTTATTGCAACAACCCTCAACTCGAAAGACACATTTATCTCCTCCAACCTATTCCAAAGGTTTTTCCGGGGGACCGTGTCAAAAGTTTTTATAAAGTCAATAAAACAACAACAAATATTGGTTTTAGTATTGCGAAACTCCTCTGCAATGATCCTAAAGGTAACAAGATGGTCAATAGTTGAATGCCATCTCTTAAACATGGCCCGACCTTTATCTCTTTTACCATGAATTTTTAGCCAAAGATTAATCTTCTTTTCCAAAATAATTTCATAAATGTTTGCTAAAATGAGGCTAATCATAATGCTCCAATAATTAGAGGGAATGTTTCTATTGTCATTTTTTTAAATCGGAACAATGAGGCTTTTTGTGCAACATTTAGGGAAGCCATGTTTGACTGATAAATTGGGGAGATTGTGTACATGAGGGACGAGGATAGGCCCTCCGATTTAAAAAATTTCATCTTGGTAGCCTTCAATGTCCTTAGCTTTCCCATTTGCAAGATGCTTAACCCCAAACTCTATGACATACAAAGAAAAAACTTTCTCCTTTGTAGAGACAATATGAATGGCATCCATCGCATTATGGAAATCATAAATATTTTTAAGGTATGAATTTCATTCCCTTAAGGGAATGATATTATTTTCTTTAGTATTGCAGATTAGAAATTTTCTCCAAAACTTCTTAGTATCAAGATTAGATAGTTGTGAAAGCTTCTCTTTCCTTTTATTGATATAGTAATTTTTTTTCCTTTTAATTAGAGATTTGTATGTATTGATTTTATCGATTTTAAAGGACTCATTAGAAGCATCCCTAATGGTTTTCCTAGAAATTTTACTTTCTTTATCATACTAAGTTTTGGTCGTTATATTATTCTTTTTTACACGACACCTCGAAAGAGAACTTGTTAATAGAAGTGGAAAGGTGGTTGTAAGATTATGATAGAGGTCTTCAATGTTGTCGTTATAAGTTAGGAGATGTAATTCATTATTAAAATCCTTTAATAAAATGTCACTTTACTTTTTTCAATGAGTAGTTGCCTTTGATTATTATAATTCTATTCAATGGTGCTCCTTTGCATGGAAAATTTTAGAGTTAGGGTTAAAGGTATAGGATGAGAGTCAAGTTCATTGTCATTTAAAAGGTCAAACATTACTATTTGGTTAGAAACATTGATATCAAATATCACATGATCTACGAGACTACTACCTATCCCATGAATACAAGTCATCCCATTGGAGTTTGGCCACTTCATTACTCCATTAAAAATTATTAGGTCTCGAGAGCTACAAAACTTGACTATCTCAGTACCAAACAAATTCTTAGTTAGGTCTTCACAACTTCTTTTATAGATATTAGCGAGAACAAGGTCTTCATCTAGCCATAAAGGATGATGGTGGAATCATTTCTTAAAAGAGTAGCTTGGTTAGTTGCAATCCTAGCATTAAATTCTCCTACTAGGAGGATATTACCTTAATTTTTTAAACTATAAATATCATGTTCTAATTTATTATAGGGACAATTTCTATCTATATTGTTCTTCTTATAAAAAGTATAATTAGTAGCAACAAAATAATAAACTACTATATACATATTCTTAGAATTGATGTCTCGAATTTCTATCCAAATGTACTGATTGAGAGGGTAGATCTTATGAAGTTGAATGTCATGAAAAATGCTCTTTCTAATATAACAATCTATTCCTCCTATCCCTTTACGGTACAAATTTTTGTTCCATGCCGACCATAAGACAAATATTTCTATGTTACAGACCTTAGACTCTTCACGCTCCCAAGTTTAAACTAGACAAAAAATATCAATATCACTCATGATCCAACTTGTCATTGGACCTTTGTGCCATACAAATGCATGACAGTTCGAAAAAAGGATCCTGAGTGTCCCATATTCCTATTTATTATTATCCTCCTGGTCTCTATCCCTAACAATAGCTTTCCGATTTCTAATTATTGTTCGTTTTCCTTCTTTCTTGGATTCTTTTGCCTTTTGAAGTTCCTTCATTAACTCAACTTAGTATTTAGGAATGAGGTCTTCATTTCTAAATATTCTTCGCCCTTCTAAGCTTGGAGATTTACTAAGTATGCTATATTTATGGTCATTACAACTTACTTTGGCATTGATCAATGTATCTTTATGATCAATTATTTTTCCTAGCCTCTTTGATTCTATGAGGTGAGTTGTTTTAATTTTTGATTTATTTTTTAATTCTTCTTTTACTATTTTAGCATATCCTCCTAGTGTTTTTTCTTTTATACCAAGAATTAATAGGCTCAAGGATCTTTTACTATGCTCATGGTCCATTTTGATTAGCTTATTCATTTCCTCTAATTTGTTTTTTAGATTAGTAAGGGTCAAATTGTTGGTCAATTTTTCTTCTAGCTTTTTAATCCTATCTCTCAAGTTGCGATTTTCTTCAACCTGTCCTTCTTCGGTTGATTGTTGTTTTCTGCAATTGACCCTTGAACCCTAAAAATCTATCCTCTATCCTATTTTGAATCGTATCTTCAAATAGTCTAAATTTTTTTTTCAAGCATTGCCTCAGGCTCTATTTGGAGTTTTACATCTCTTTGTTCACTTATTATTTCTAATGATTCTAACTGTATTTGGAGTTTGGCATCTCTTTCTTCTCTCATTTTTTTCAATGATTCAATATATTCATAAATTCTCTCTAGTGACTTTGGGGGGGATACCCTTGACATGATGAGTTTTTGAAATAGGTGGTGGAGTGCTCATATTGAAAAGAAGAGAAAATGATTGAATTTAAAAATGGAAAATAATTTTTTTAATTGATAATAATGATAATAATGATAATAATTATTGTCTATAAAATCAACTTATACTTATTAAACTTTTTGTTTATTTATTTATATTTAAATCTCTTTAATTTTCACACTTTACTAAATTATAAATATTATTAAATTAAAATTTAATCAAAGTAACAAGTGACTAACCTGATTTACGAAGAAGCTAGAACTGAAGAGTTGAAGAAGCCATAATTTATTTAGGAACACACGCCCAAGTGCTCATGGAAGAAGAGGGAACTAAAAATTATTCAAAACCACATAAATTATTCGTGTCAAAAAGTTCAAAACCGAAGAGATTATTCCTCGCACCAAGAGTTCAAAATTGCAAAGATTATTCTCGTCACCCAGAGTTAAAAAATTATAGAGAAGTATTATGGCTTACATCACCAAGAGTAATATAAAAGATTATAGCATCTTTAGTTAATTTGAAATGGATGGCCAAAGTTGTACTAATTGGTTTTGCATTCTGCATTCTAAACCTCTCCAACAACTTCTCTATGTACTCACCCTAAGACACTGTCAATTTGTGATTTTTCCTGTCTCTTGTTATTATCATACCAAATATTTTCCTTGCAACACCCCACAAATGAATTAGCTAATTTATTCTTGAGCACATTTATATCCTCCATATTAAACCTCGCAACAAGCATTTCATCTACATACAATAGCAAGATAACATAGCTTCCATTTTCTAGCTTTTTAAAATAAACTCAGTGATCAAAATGACATCTACTATAACCTTGTTCTGTCATAAACCTGTCAAACTTCAAATACCACTGCCTTGGAGCTTGATTTAGTCCATACAAGATCTTCTTCAACCCGCATACCAAATTTGCCTTCTCTTTGACCTCATACCCCTGTGGCTGCTGCATATAAATCTCTTCCTCCAAATCCCCATGGAGAAAAGTTGTTTTTACATCTAACTATTCAAGATGCAAATATTCCACTGCCACAAGACTTAAAATAGTCCTAATTGAAGTCATTTTAACTACAGGATAAAATATTTCATCAAAATATATACCTTTCTTTTGTGTACACCCCTTTACAACAAGTCTATCATTGTACCACATTTTTCCTTCATCTTCTTCCTTCAACTTATAAACCCATTTATTTTGCAATGCTCTTTTTCCTACAGGAAAATGAACCAAATCCCAAGTCTGGTTATTTACCAGGGAATCCATTTCCTCTTCAATGCCTTACTCCCACTTCTTTTTAGTGTCTACCTGTATTGCCTCTTCATAACATTTTGGATCACCGGAATGGGTCAACAATAAATAATATAATGAAGCAGAGTATCGTTCAGGGGGTCTACTTAACCTGGTAGATATTCTAACAACACTTGCAAGAGTTTGAGGTTTCTGTTGTTCCTATTGTTGTACATTTTGATTTTCTGGTACCTTTGGAATTTATTTTTCAGTGATCTCATCAAGCACTGTGTATTCTATTTTTTTTTTCTTGTATCTTTCTCTGCAACTGATCTTTGTACATGACCTTATCATTGAATATGAAATCTCTACTCCTAATGATTTTGTGATTTTCATAATCCGATAAGAGATAACCAAAATCATTAACACCTTATCCAATAAAGGTACACTTCTTGGATTTTACCTCAAGCTTTATTCTATTTTCTTTATCAATATGAACAAATGCTTCACAACCAAAATTCTTCAAAAAATAATAGTTTACCCTTTTACCTATCCATGCCTCTTCTAGAATTGTACCATCCAAAGAGATTGAAGGTCCTATGTTTATTAAGTAAACAAAAATATCTACAACATCTGCTCAGAACTGTAAGGGAAAGCCATCATGAAATCTCATACTCATTACACGCTCCATGATTGTTATGTTCATCCTTTCTGACAGACCATTTTCTTGTGGTGTTCCTGGAACTTTCTTCTCTCTACAAATCCCATGGTATGAACAATAATAATCAAACTCATTGTTAGAATATTCACCTCCATTGTTTTCTATGAGACACTTCAAACCTTTTCATGTCTCATTCTCAACCGAATCTTTCCATCTATTAAAAGTATCAAAAACATCATATTTCTTTCGAATGCAATAAACCCAAGTTTTTCTAGTTGCATCATCAATAAAAGTAACATAATAACGAGAGCCACCAAGAGATGATACCTAAGATGGTCCCCATACATCTATATAATCAAGATTTAACCTTTCACTCTTCTTTTATTTTCCGACTCTGAGAAATTTGACTCTCTTCTATTTTCCATAAACACAATGCTCACAGAAATCCAAATCAATTTGTTTAAGATCTGGAAACAATTTTTTTTTGTGAAGTATCTCCATCCCCTTCTCATTCATGTGTCCAAGCCTATGATTCCACAATGTTGTATCCACTCCTGTAGAAACTAAAGAGATAGAAGATTCAATATTACGAGTACATAAATACAATGTACCTACCTTCTCTCCTTTTTCTATCACCAGTGATCCTTAGGTGACCTTCCACACCTTATCTTTAAATATGGATATATAACCTTCACTTGCCAACTACCCTGTTGAAATTAAATTTTTCCTTAAATCTAGAACATGTCTTACCTCTTTCAACAACCATTGGTTTCCATTCATTTTCTTTATTTTTTCTCTTCCCCATTCTAACAATTTTGCATGGTGCATCATCACCCAAATGAACCTGTCCAAAATCACCTTGAACATAATCTAGAAAATTTTTCCTCTTGGGTGTGGCATAAAATAAAGCCCTTGAATCTACTACCCACGACTCAGAATTATTATCTACCTAAATAATCAAAACATCTTGTAACACATCACCTGTTACATTTTCTTCCTGATTTTTCTCTTGCTGTCCATCTCTTTGTTTATTTGGAGATCTGTAGTCTTTCTTTAGATGTCCTTTCTTCCCACAATTCTAGCACTATGTCTTTTCCAGTCTGGATTTGGATCTTCCCTTCCTAGAATTCCCACGGTTTCTTGAGCCCTTTTCTCTATCCTTTTTTCTTCCCCTATTCTCCATGTTTAACGCATTACATGATGTCTCACCTGTGATTTTTCATCACATTTCCTCGCTAAGGATAAAACCAAAAACATCATCAAATTTTATATTTTGTGAACCAAAGATAGAGTTACTTACAGTCATGACCAGCCCATTCCAACTTTCTGGCAATGAGAATAAGATTAGAAGAGCCCTAACCTCATCACCAAAGTCCAATTTTACATAATTTAGTGAATTAGCAACCATATTAAATTCATTTAAATGATCTGTAACACACCCACCTTCTAACATCTTCATATTAAATAATATCTTCATTATAAATTCATTATTGGACGCTGAGGGTTTTTCATACAGTTTAGCCAATGCATCCATTAGCTCCTTTGTTGTCTTTTCTTTCGAAATATTGAAAGCCATTGATGCTGCTAGGCTCAACAGTATCGTTCATAGTGCCTTTCTGTCAAGAACCTCTCATTCTTCATCCTTCATGGACGTCAACTTCTTTGTTATTCCACCCAATGGTAGGAGTAGATCCTTCTCACATAAATAATCTTCCATTTGCATCTTCCACAACTAGTAGTTTTTGTCATTAAATTTCTCGACCCTAAACTTTCTATCTTCAACATTTCTACCACTCAAACGAGGAACCTTCTTTTCTTGCGAGTTATCTTTCACTCTGATAGTAGTTGTTAGTAAAAACAAGATCGCAGAGCAATAAAATAAAAAAAAATGCGAAAATAAAACAAAGAAGATACACAATACAATAGAGACACAAATATATGTGATTCATCCAATGTCTATGTCCACTATAAAAATTGTGAGGTCCTTCCTTTATTATTATCTAGCAAATGAAGGGATACAACCTACAACACACCTATTGTAACTTCCTCTTCTTTCTTTCATAGTCTAATCTCTCATAATACAATATTCACTATGATACATAGCCACAATACATTTCTTTCATAAAAGAGGGTTGCCTTCTAGGGAAAAAAACCCTAACATGACTTCTATCTTCAAATCCAAGACCTTATAATGAACGGTCCATATTTACTATAAAATGACAATATATATTTACAAGAGAATTTTTCTTTCGGGGGCCCGCTTTCCTGTGGACCCCCTAGCCGGGGGGATGGCCCCCCAGACCTTGCAGGAGGGGCAATCCCCCCTGCACTCCCTGCATGGAAGAGTGTAAATTGTTTCAGGGTGTAAATTATTCATGAGGTATAAACACTGTTGAAAACAAAGACCTATTAATCAGGAAGACAATCAGGCTACAATACCAACAATCCGCTTTGTCGAGTCTATTCGGACAAGGATTCTCGACCCCATCCAACTCATAGTTTATTCTTGGGATGGTCGATCCACCATATGACTATCTTTGAGTGTTGGTCAATTGCCCAACTGAAAATCATGTCGACTACTTGATCTACTAGTGTAGTGAGTTGGTCAATCTCCCAACCAACTATTTCCAGATGTAGGCCAACCTCCAACCTCTCGACTAACTGAACCTAGGATATGTGTGATGAACCAACAAGGCTTGATGTTCCAACAATGGATGGTCGCATATAGTTGTGGATAAGATAATTGGGAAGATAACGATTTGGGGCACCCTAGTGGCTTAATGTCAAGCAAGAAGAAACATAATAAGGGATGTTATATCATCTCTCCCTCTCTATGTGTGTTTTTTGCTTTCTTCTCTAATGTGAGTTCTATGGTGAATTTGTTAGATATTAATGGAGAAATGCTAATTATAGGATTATTTAATAAACTTAGACTCTCTGTGTCCTCTACTACTGTTATCAGATCCACTATTATAGGAATCAGTTGGCTTTAGTATCAAGCTATAAATGTAATCTTTTTGATTAATGAAATAGTTGAATCGTGAGTTCTATCTCGCTTTATGATTTGGTATCAGAGCTCTAGGTAAAAAATGAGTGAGGAACCATGGATCCATCAACTGGAAGGAGCCATTGATTGGAAGAATCCGCCACTGCTACTATGCTCGCTCTGCTGCTGGAGTACTGGTTGTCCAGTATTTGTTGTTTTTTCTGTGTTCAAGGAGCTGTTGCTAACGATCTTCCTCCAACGTTCCGATCAAGATCGCTTTCCAGCAAATACATTAGTTAAATAGCCTTCCAATTTTTGATTTAGAGATTGATTTGTAGAGGTAGTGCAAAGGTTTTGTTTTATGATTTTGTGAAATGTCACCAAATTGCTGAGTTCTTCTCCAATTTTAATTGGATCTTTATCGTTGCGTGGAGCTGTGGTGCACATCGGATGCTAGAGTGTTGTGTGGAGCTGATCCAACATGGAGTGTTGTCTACTGAAAATTATCTCCTATGTGCAACTTGCCCTAGATTTGTAATTTGTTGCCTAAGAGAATTATTTCCACTGCCAAAATCTACAGCACAAGGCCGCCTGACATAAGATCCACCGTTGCCCATTTGAACAGAGAGCCAATTTTATGGAGCGTATTGTGTGCTCCGTGCATGAAGAAGAAGAGAGCTATTTTTTTTATTGTTGATTGTTGTCTGGTCTGGCGAATTGAAGGTGGAAGAGATGAGTTTTGAAGGGTTCTCGGTCATATTCCAAGATGCCTGTTGTCTGAATTAAATCGCTGAGGTGAAAGTAATTAAGTCTCTGCATAACTTGAATTAAATCGTTGAATGTAAAATTCGTTTAAAAAGGTATTTGCAGGTATTTTTTTTGAGTTGTTCAAAGATTTTCTGTAGAAATGTCAACTTCATTCCCAGAAAATTATCTGAATGAAGCATCCAAGCTAGATGGCGATAATTACATTGACTGGAAATTTAAGATATTGATGATTTTTGAAGCATGGAATGTGTGGGCTATTGTAAAAGGAGATGAAGCCAAGCCCATAGGTGCTGCTAGTATAGATTGGGAGAAACAAGAAATGAAGGCTAAAGTGTTGTTGCGGATGTCTGTCAACGACAGTATAATTCCACACATTATAGACTGTAAAATGTCCAAGGAGACCTCGGAAATATTAAAAGGTTTGTATGAAACTACAAACACAAATAGAATTTTTTTTTTGAAGACTAAGTTACTGTCCATAAAAATGGAAGCAAATGAAAATATTACCACCTATGTTTCCAGAATTAATGATTTATGTGACCAGTTAAGTGCAATTGGTGAGGAAGTTTCAAATTCTGACATGGTAACTATTACACTAAAAGGGTTAATCAGAGATTATCATGTCTTTATTGCAAGTCTAGGAGGTAGAGTACAACCACCTACGTTTTCTGAATTGACAGGGATTCTTCTACAAGAAGAAGAAATAATGAAGGTGTTTGAGATGGACTCTCATACTTCAGAATTGGCGTTAGTAGCCAAAGGGAAACAACCATACAGGGGCAAGCCATGGGACATAAACATAAGAGGCAAGTTTCAACCAAGGAATAGAGTTATGACTCAATCAAAATTTGATGCAAATAATAAGAAAAATGATGATTGTTTTTATTGTGGGAAACCTGGTCATCATGCTAAAGATTGTTATAAAAGGAAAGCTAATGAATCCAAATAGAAGTTCAGAAAACATAATGGAAATTATGTGAATAGTGACACCTCTATCAATGATGGTTTTAGGAATCTAAATTTGTTTATTTCCAAAGTTGCATTATCCACAAAATCTGATGATGAAAGTGCATGGTTCATAGATTCAGGAGCCTCAACTCATATGTCTTGTAACAAAGAATGGTTTGATGAATATCATGAGATCACAGATGATACACACATATAATTAGGAGATAACAGGTCTCATAAGATTCATGGATATGGAGTAATATGTGTGAATTTACCTAATGGGAAAACAAAACAAATTCACAATGTGTTGTATGTTCCAGGCATCAAAAAGAACTTGATATCTGTTTCCACAATAACTAATCAAAATTTGAATGTAGAATTTATGCAGTCTAAATGTTTTGTGAAGGATATTCAGAATCATTATAAATTCATAGCCATAGGAACACGAATTGGAGGTTTGTATAAGCTTGATGTAACAAGGGGCACTCATCAAGCATTAACATCTACAACAATGTCATAGTTTAGCTATGGCATCTCAGGTATGGACATCTTAATCAAAATGACTTAGTGCTACTTCAGAAGAAATTGATGGTTGAAGGACTTCCTGTTTTGAAAAATGAGCATATATAATGTGAAGCTTGTGCACTAGGTAAACAACATAGGGAAGAATTTCCAGTGCATAAAGAGAAGAATCAGAGAGAGATAATTGAATTAATACATACTGATGTCTGTGGTCCCATGCAAACCATGTCACTTGGAGGTGCAAGGTATTTTCTTATATTTTTCGATGACAGATCTATATTTACTTGGGATTATTTAAAAGGAAAAAGAGTGATGCATTTGAATATTTTAAGGAGTTTAAAACTATGGTGGAAAAGAAGACACGCAAATGCATCAAGATTCTAAGATCTGATCAAGGTGGAGAATATACCTCAGGGGCTTTTGATAGCTACTACAAGAACAATGGGATCATTCAACAATTCACTGTGTCTCATACACCACAACAAAATGGTGTAGCTGAAAGGAAGAACAAGACATTAGTGGAATGTGCTCGTAGCATGTTGAAAGGTAAAAACATTTCTAATGGTTTTTGGGAAAAATCCATTAATAATGTTGTTTATTTGAAAAATAGAAGTCCAACTAAGATTCTAGATCTAAAAACTCCTTTTGAAGTCCTTTATGGATATAAACCTGAAGTTGGTCATTTAAGAATATTTGGTTCCAAGGCGTTTTCTCATATTCCAAAAGATAAGAGAAGAATACTTGATGAAAAATATGTTAAGTGTATACTCATTGGTTATTTTGATGATCATAAGGCATACAAGTTGTTTGATCTTAGTACCCATAAGTTGATTGCAAGCAGAGATGTGATTTTTGATGAGAATACACATGATGAGATAAGTAGAAATGATGTTTGGTATACTCCTTATGACAATGATGCTCATGTAAAAGTTGAGATAGATGATGAATAGGAACAGGTGCAAGAACAGGAACAGGTACAGGAACAAAGTGGAAGTAGCATGGATACTACAAACACTCTTGATGTTGGATTACTGAGAGGGGGGGGTGAATCAGTAATAGAGAAATTTAGTCCCTTTTAACCATATAATCCAAGTGCTATATCAATGAAGCATTATTATCCAATAACTGCAGAGTAAATAAGAAATGAACAAATGAACAATCATACACATACAAAGTACACCAGTGTTTTACGTGGAAACCCAAATCGGGAGAAAACCACGAAATACTTTTTCTTATATGTCTTGAAGAATTACATTCATTGGAAACACCAACTTCCTTTGTTTTCCAGCTGCAACTGGAAGGAGGCTCCAACCCCGTAGTTTCTCAGGCTACAACCTAAGGGAAGCTCCAACTCCCCAATTCTCTGGCTACAACCAGAAGGAGGCTACAACCCCCTATGTTCTTCGGCTACAACCACCTGTCCTTGCCTCGTCCTGCCACCCTGAAGTAGAAGTAGAATGATGGAACCACTGTCACACTATCATTGTGATATATACTACTATAAACCTGTACCAATAAGTTTGAACCATGCATCAACCTGTACCTCAACTTGTAATTAACCTGTACCATAAACAAGTGCATCAACCATGCACCAACCTGTAATCAACCTGTACCATAACCAAGTGCATCCAACCATGTACCAAGTATGTTCCAATCATGTGTCAACTACTCATAAACTATGAATCATCAATAT
>ML792754.1:42101-52873 GCA_009831015.1 Picea engelmannii
TATATTAATTAGTATATTAATACCTTGTGAATGTTAATGTATTAGTAAAGTACTTATGTTTAAATGTATATTAGTATATTAATACCATGTTAATGTTAATGTATTAGTAAAGTATTTATTAATGTATTAAAAAGTTGTATTATTTTATTAGCATATTAATACTTTAACAATGTATTAATGTATTATTTCATTAATATATTATATTTTTACTTTATTATTAATTAATTAATTAATTATATTTACTTCGAAAGAAGTACACCTATTGATAATGGGCACATTTAATAGGTTTTTAGTGCTTAATAAGTTTTGTATGGACAAGATTAAATATTGATGGAATATTCTTAGTAGTCCCAATAAATCAATGGTTGTGATTTCAACCACTAACTTCCTCACTATTAGAAAGACATCAGTTTACATGTTTATTTTTTTACTTTTACTTAATTATATTTAAAATTTACTATGGTGGCTAGGTGATTGCCACCTCTAAATAATTAACTTTTGATTTTTTAGTTTTGAGTAATTAACGTTTCATTTTCTGAGCCAATAAAATTTTTTAAGGGTTTCACCAGGCACAATTTTCTTTTATGGGCCCACCGAAACCTTTTTGCGTTCACCAGGCGCAAAAGTTTGTGGTTGTGCTAGTAATGTAAATCAATTATTTAATTTGTATATTACATTAATGTAATAATGGTAATGATGACTAACGTCAGCTATCATACCTCAAGAGAGTAAGGGATTACTTGCAATTCTTTAGAATTTCGTTTGTGTGTTATAAAAGCATTAAGAGACGCTTTCCAAGATCACCATAGTTTTGTTGAGTTAAAAGGTTAGGAATGTTGGTAGTGTGACAAATATTTTGAAATTAAGATCTAATGTGGGTATAAGCTAGACAATCTAAGAGAAAAATATTTTCATATTCAACCTTCTTAGTGTCATAAATGTGACACTCTTTCATCCCATGGTATTTTAAGAATTGACCAGTTTCACTATGGAACTCATAAGAATTTGTTTTTATCTTAGCAAGGCTTATTTTTTCTTTTCACTTGTCAAAACAGAGAGATAATTTTAATCTTCTAGATTACTGTTGATTACATCCTTATAATACCTTAATTTTCTTTTTTCCTCTAACTCTTTATCACATCACATTTTCTCCTTAAATTTTCATTTAATGATATTTTTAATAGTATCCTTATTCTACAAAATGATGTCTTCCATGATTCCACAATAACTTAGTGGGGACCAAGCATCTTTATGCCATCCTTGGTGGAGTCGAAGGTGGTTACGACTCAATTTTGAAGAAATTTTAGGAAGCCTCTTGTCTTCCATGTTGTTTAACGTGTTCTTATACATTAGGTATCTAGTCATAGCTATGCTCTCATTGGGGGAAGACTTTCCTCTAAGAGGAGGGTGGGATTGGGCGTATTTCCTTTAATTTTGCGATTATAGGTTATAAAATTCTTTTGGGTTTTCTTCTTTCTCTAGGATTCACTAGAAATATTTCATCCCCAAACTTCACATCCATATAGAAGAACACGTAAAAAGAGTCTCAAAGAGAAGTTTCTTCTTATCCCATATCCAAATATTAACTAATTTACAATTGTTTTCCATCCCATAATAAGCTTTCCATCCCCCAATAATCCTTTTTTCAATGTTATAATTCTAGTTGAGCTTGTGGTGAATATTGATTCCAATATATTTGTATGAAGTCACTTCCTCCAAGTTGTTGTTGTCATATATGAAGGTATCATAAGTGATCTTATTAGATTTAATGATCATGACCTTAGTCTTGTCAGTATTAACAGTCATATCCATATTGGAGAAAAAATCCTTGAGGATTCTTAGTTGGTTTTCAAGATCGCATGGAATCCTCACCATAATAATGGTATCATCAGCATAAAGAAGAAGATTGATGACTATACTAGTGAGAGTAGAGTCGACACAACCTACTTCTTCCAAGCAATGTTCTAACTTGTCAATGTATATATGCCAAAAAGGGTAGGGGACAAGGGATAGCCTTGTATGACTCCATTATTGTTGTTAATATATTTTGACCAACTATCATTGTTCTTAAACTTGTCAATAACGTTCTCATACAACTTGATTGCAACAACCCTCAACTAGAAAGACACTTTTATCTTTTCCAACCTATTCCAAAGGTTTTTCGTGGGGACTGTGTCAAAATATTTTATAAAGTCAACAAGACAACAAAGAATATTGGTTTTGGTATTACAGAACTCCTCTGCAATGATCCTAAAGGTAAAAATATGGTCCATAGTTGAATGATATCTCTTAAACATGGCCTTTCCTTTAGCTCTTTTACCATGAATTTTTAGCCAAAGGTTAATCTTCTTTTCCAAAATAATTCCATAAATGTTTGCTAAAATCAGGCTAATCATAGTGCTCCAATAATTAGAGGGAATGTTTTTATCGCCATTTTTAAAAATAGGAACAATGAGGATTTGTGTCCAGCGTTTAGGGAAGCCTTGTTTGACTGCTAAATTGAAGAGATTGCATATGTGAGGGATGAAGATAGGCCCTCCGATTTTCAAAATTTTATCTTGGTAGCCTTCAATGTCCTTAGCTTTCCCATTTGCAAGCTGCTTAACCCCGAACTCTATGTCATACAAAGAAAAAACTTCCTCCTTTATAGAGACAATAGGAATGGTATCCATCACATTAGGGAACTCATAAAGACTTTTAAGGTATGAATTTCATTCCCTTAAGGGAATGATATTATTTTCTTTAGTATTATGGATTAGAATTTGTCTACAAAACATCTTAATATCAAGCTTAGATAGTTGTGAAAGATTCTTTTTCCTTTTATTGATATAGTACATTTTTTCCCTTTTAATTAGAGATTTTTATGTATTGATCTTATCGATTTTTAAGGACTCATTAAAAGCATCCCTAATGTCTTTCTAAGAATTTTTACATTCTTTATCATACTAAGGTTTGGTCGTTATATTATTCTTTTTACACGACACCTCGAAAGAGAACTTGTTAATAGAAGTGGAAAGGGTGGTTGTAAAATTATGATAGAGGTCTTCAATGTTGTCCTTATAAGTTAGGAGATGTAATTCACTATTCAAATCCTTTAAGAAAATGCCAAGTTTATTATTTTCAATGAGTATTTGCCTTTGATTATTAGAATTATATTTAATGGTGCTCATGTGCATGGAGAATTTTAGAGTTAGGGTTAAAGGTATATGATGAGAGTCGTGTTCATGGTCATTTAAAATTTTAAAAGCTTAAAAGTTGCTATTTAGTTAGAAACTTTGATATCAAATATCACATGATCTACGACACTACTACAGATCCCATGAATACAATTCATTTGGTTGGAGTTTGGTGACTTTATTACTCCATTACAAATTATTAGGTCTTGACAGCTACAAAGCTTGACGAGGTCAGTAGCAAACAAATTCTTAGTTAGGTCTTCACAACTTCTTTTGTAGATATTAGCTAGAACAAGGTCTTCATCTACCCATAAAGGATTATGGTTGGAATAATTTCTTAAAAGAGTAGCTTGGTTAGTTGCAATCCTATCATTAAAGTGTTCTACTAGGAGGATATTACCTGGATTTTTTAAACTATAAATATCATGTTCTAATTTATTATAGGGACAATTTCTATCTATATTGTTCTTTTTATAAAAAGTAGAATTAATAGGTGCAAAATAACAAACTACTATATACATATTCTAAGAATTGATGTCTTCAATTTCTATCCAAATGCATTGATTAAGAGGGTCGATCTTATGAAGTTGAATGTCATGAGAAATGCTCTTTATAATATAACAAGCTATGCTTCCTATCCCTCTACGGTAGGAATTTTTGTTCCATGTCGACCACAAGACAAATATTTCTATGTTAGGGACCTTAGACTCTTCACGCTCCGAAGTTTCAACTAGACAGAAAATATCAATATCACTGAGGATCCAACTTTTCATTGGACCTTTGTGCCATACAAATCCATGACAATTCCAAAAAAGGATCCCGAATGTCACAAGTTCCTATTTATTATTATCCTTCTGGTCTGTATCCCTAACAATTGCTTTTCAATTTCTAATTATTGTTTGTTTTCCTTCTTTCCTACCTTCATTTTCCTTTTGAACTTCCTTCATTAATTCAACTTAGTCTTTGGGAATGAGGTATTCATTTCTAGATATTCCTCGCCCTTCTAAGCTTGGATATTTACTGGGTATGTTATAGTTATGGTCATTACAACTTACTTGATCAATGACAAATGTATCTTTATGATCAATTATTTTTCCTATCCTCTTTGATTCTATGAGGTGAGTTGCTTTAATTTGTGATTTATTTTTTAATTCTTCTTTTACCTTTTTAGTGTATCCTCCTCGTGTTGTTATTTGATACCAAGAATTAAGAGGTTCAAGGATCTTTTACTAATATCATGGTTCATTTTGATTAGCTTATTCATTTCCTCTAATTTGTTTTTTAGATTACTAAGGGTCAAATTGTTCGTCAATTTTTCTTCTAGATTTTTAATCCTATCTCTCAAATTGTGATTTTCTTTAACCTATCCTTCTTGGGTTGATTTTTTTTGTTTTTTCATTTCTTGAATCCCATCCTCCATTTTCTGCAATTGAGTCTTGAACCCTAACAATCTATCCTTTATCCGAGCTTGAATCATATCTTCAACGAGTCTATTTTTTTATCAAGCATTGCCTCTGTCTCTATTTGGATTTTTACATCTCTTTCTTCACTTATTTTTTCTAATGATTCTGACATCACTTTCTTCTCTCATTTTTTTCAACGATTCGATATATCCATAAATTATCTCTAGGGTGACTTTGGGGGGTCTCCCGCTTACATGATGAGTTTTTGAAATAGGTGGTGGAGTGCTCATATTGAAAAGAAGAAAAAATAAGTAAAAAATGTTATTTTGGATTGAATTTAAAAATGGAAAATAATTTTTTTAATTGATAATAATGATAATAATTATTGTCTCGAGCAATGGTGTAGAACGATTGACAAGTGTGGTGTAAATGGAGGGAAATATGTAAATGAAGTCTCATGTTTGATTCTCACAATAATAATAATAATAATAATAATAATAATTATCTCTAAAATCAACTTATACTTATTAATTTTTTATTTTTATTTTTTATATTTAAATCTCTTTAATTTTCACACTTTACTAAATTATAGATATTATAAAATTAAACTTTATAATATCTATAATTAAACGTGTCAAAAAGTTCAAAACCGTAGAAACTATTCCTAGCACCAAGAGTTCAAAATTGCAAAGAATATTGTCGTCACCCATAGTTCAAAAACTATAGAGAAGTATTATGGTTTAAATCAAAAAGATTATTGGACAGAAGTATTATTCTCATGCAAAACTACATAGATATAATTTTCTAAAAAAAAATATATTTTAAAATGGCAGGCAAGTATTTTCTCATTCAAAACTGCAGAGAATTCAAAATAACTAACTAATTAATTAATTACTATAATTAATTTATTAATGTATTATGACTATAATAATGTATTACTACTTTAATAATGTATTATTTTGTTAGTGTATTAATACTTTATTTTAACCCACTATAATTTCTATCTAATCTTTAAGAAAGTGTAAATATATTTAATCTTGTGCAATTTATTTATTTTAGATTTTTGAATATATTTATTAATGAAATAATAAGAATAAACTATTTTTTTAGTTTTTTAGATTATATAAGTATTTGTTAATAGAATAATAGTAATAAACTATATTTTAAGTTTTTAATATATGTAATTGAACAAATTCAAACAATAATAATAAAAAGGGCATCTAATAATAAAATATTAAATTAAAAAACTAGCATTATTAAATAATTCCATTAATTTTTTCAAAAAGAAAATGTGTTCATTGAAAATCAAATGTCTAATAACAATATATTATATCAAGAAAAGGACAATATTTTATATTTTAAATTAAATGTCTAATACTCAGAAAATGGGTACGAAGACATTGTTTATATACAAAAATGAACTCCATATCTTTATTAAACCAAGCACACATATTTAAACATAAATTTTCCCTCAACAACTTAACAAACTCATGAGTGAATCTCTCAACCACATACACATAAATAGGATCTGATATTTGGAGAGGATCTGACAACTAACTAGATCTAAAAAACCCAAATTAATCTCTAAAGTAAGCATTAATTCTAACACCCTCCCTTAATGCTTACATCACTAAGAACACTAATGAAATCAAATAAACAAATTTTACAAAAACATATTTTCCAAACTTTGATCTTTGTTTGGTCTGATCTTCATTAGTGTCTCTATCCACTTCTAAGCTCTTACAGATTATGCTATTTCTCTCCCATTCATTCGAGATACCACTTAATCCATTGAAGATAGAATTGTTTCTTGCCATCGATGACACATTTGTAATGACCGACCTATTAACCATTCTATTGACATACTTCCATTTTTTGAAATACATGGTCTGCTACTATATACACTAGTTATCTAGGAAAGCGATCTATTCTATATTACTTCCATCTGTTGAGTACATGGTCTGTCATTGTGTTATTCAATTTTCTAGGAAAGTAGTATAGATACGGAATGTACCCAGAAATAAATATTACAAAGTGACCTTTTTCAGAGACATGATGATCACAAACAATACACATAACCAATAGTCATTGTTCTTGGGTCACCACATCCTCCAAGAACCACAAGTTGTAACAGACTGTAGACATAACTAAAAGTGACTGTGTTCTTGTGGAAAGGCATAGCTTCTGCACACACCAACTTAGGTTAAGTTACCTTGTTCTATGAGAAGTTCTTCATTAAAAAACTTACAAACAAACATTGCTTCAAACACTACCCATGTTAATTAAAAAAATTCTTCTACTAATGAAACAGATATAAGTAGTTGATAACTGCGCAAAATTAGGAATATGGGCATTTACACATTCACTAGGAAATAGTGAAAGTAATAATCTCCCCAATAAAGAAAAACTCCTTTCTGCACTCCAATTCAACATGCATATCCTTCATATGTAATAGTTTCATTAGCATGATTCTCCGCTAATGGAAGGTTACACAATTCTCTACCAACGTTCATAACATTCGTGAGAAGTTGAGAATCTACTCCATAGATACTCATTTGGAAGAAGTACCACTCTTTGCATGCATATGATATTTTCTCCATTGTTTTGTAGTGACACTCGTCGTTCAACCTAAACATATCGATAACTGGAATCTCCTCATCAAATCAGACTATATTCCCATCTTGGGGCCTCTCAAGCTTTTCTTTTACATAAATGTTGAGTAAAGTTTTAATCCCACTTTCAACAATACCCTAAACACATATAAAATTTGCACTCACAAAAAAAAATGAATTTAAGATCAAACTCCAAGGGTAGTGTAACATCCTGCTCTTGCAAGCACCTTGTATCGACTTGTTCTTTGAGGACACTTGTGTGGAAGTGATCCATATATAGTACATGGTTATTTTTTCTGCTTATGGATTTTTATGATGATGTTGATGGTTGTGATTTAATGTTATTTGAGATATATGTATTGACATATGTTATTGACGAGTTTTTCCTGAGTGTGTAGGACACTTAATAGATTGTGGATGTCGATGTCATCAATGGAACTCCTTGGACTCTGGATTGAGTCAGGGAGTGGATTGTATTGGTTTGAGTATTTCATTTATGCATATGTGACACATGATCGGTTATAGTATGATTTTATATATGGATACTTGACAGTGTTTCATTGATGGATGTAGGTTGATGAATGATTTATAATCTGACTCACATAAAGAGTAAAGGGGCAATGCACATAGAACATATATTGAGGGAGAGGTGTGGCAACGTCTTTGTCACTACCTACTAGAACTCTCTCTGTGGCTCTAATTGTAGGTTAACGATTACCTAGTTCAAGAGGTCCATGATGTCATGAAGGACGACTAAGAAGGTCACTCACGAATATTTCTAAGGGGTGCACAATAAGACAGGATCCATATTCATTAGAATCCCTTAGTCTCTCACAAGGTCGCCCGAATGGCGTGTTGAATCCAAGGCTTCAACAGCTACAAAAACTAGTCAAAGGAGAGTGGCACCCTTGGAGCACAGAGTGTGTCTTGAAGGGCACGCCGCGTAAATGAAACTTGAGTCAATTCATCTAGGTGGCCTAGAAAACCTTGAAAGAATAATTACAAACCTTGAAAATCTTTGGGCCATGCTAGGTCTAATTAATTAATTAATTAATATTTTTTTAATTAAGAATCCCATTAAAAAGTCTACACCTATTCAAAAAGGGGAGAAAGAAATTAAGCCTAAGCGTAAGTTTTTGTAAGAAAACTAACACTAAATTGTAAATTAATTAAAAAGGGGGAATGAAGTAAATCAGGTTAATAATTAAAAATGGGTGAAATATATCTAAAGATTTGATAAGGCACATGTGTGCAAGAAAATATTAAAAGGGAGTTTTAAAATAAGAAAGAAATAAACATGAAATAATGTGTACGCATAGAAAATTATCTAGAGTCTAGTTAACACTAGTCTAACTAGAAGAAGACTCTTATTTTAACTGAACTCAGATTTAGTAAGACACCAGTCATTAAATGAGAATATGGGGAATAAATAGATAGCTAGGACCGATTTAAGTAGCGCATTTAGGAAAAGGTGAGGGAAATTTAATTTAATTAAAATAAAACGTGGAATTACTTGTGCAAATTGGGGGAGAGGGTGACAAGTGTAAGGGGAAACAATTCGAATTTATTTAATTAAAAAAAAATGAAAATTAATTGTGCAAGTAGGGATGTGTCATTAAGGAAACTCCTATAAAGAAAACTGTCGAGAGGAAAAAAAGGAACACAAAAGTTATTGGTAAAGTCATGTTGTCGAATTATTTTTGACTGGTTTTACTTGTGAGAGTTGGGATACTCAGCTTGAGAGAGAGTGGTGGCTCTACCTTGCAAGGAAAGTTGGAAGCTAGAGGATTTATGGTTTTGTGTGCATGGCGACTTTGCGGATTCGGGGGGTAAGGGGGGAAGAAGAGTACCCCTAATATTGGCTATGATGTACCAATGAAGTCTCAATGATTAGCAAGAAGGAAGTTAGAAGGAACGTCAGTTTCCGAAGATCATCTCCATGCCCATCTTTGTCGTGTGATTATGGTATTTTATGGAATTTGTAATTGCATTTGGATTTTAACTGTATAATCAAGTTTTTATAATTTTTTGTGACTATTGAAGCATGTTTCAATTCCAAACTCCTTGGAGAAGTTGAAAAGAGCCGAGAATGTGAAACCCTTATTTACCTATAAATTATAGTACACTTAACTTCTTCACAATAAGGACTACGCTTCAAAATATATGTTTTCCATGGAAATGATCTAGGCGCATCGTGCGATGCTTTCTAACCATGGAAAATTATAAGACGAGAATCACCGATTGTGGCTTCGAGAACCTTTCACTAACCCTAATTCAGGAAATCTTCCTTAATTTAGACTTGGAATATCTATGTGTTGCAGAATCAACATGTAGATACTGCACTCTGTTGTCTCTCAAGTTTGAAGATCATTTGATACCATCGACCTCTATGTAAGTTACTAGCTCAATCATTTTCTCTTGTATATGAAAAATCCCTTTAAGTAATTGTCCATGCTAATTGCTTGTTAGGTTTTTGACCTGTATGAGCCGTGTGTGTTCACTTCCTAAGCATTTTTAATCAATAACTCTATATACATGATATTTGTTTTACACGAGTATGTCTCTGGTTTTTCTGCAATTCTCTAATCCATGGTAATTATGAAATACAATTATCATATTTCACACTCACTTGAGTAAATATAGGGCGCATGAATATGTTTTTTGTGCTTTCTTTTTATAACATGTAAGAACTTTATGTACTATAGTTTCAAAGTAGATTGAATTATGTAGGTCCCACAGTTGACCCAAGGGAGGATTTTTTCTCTGTAATTCACTACTGGAAAGTTGTATACATGAATTAAGTATACCCAGAGTTTGTTTTTGAGTATTATTTTTAGGTTTGTTGTAAACACTTGTATATCTAAACTATATAAACAAAATATGTGTGCCCTCTAATCACTTGGTTGCTTGGTGAATTCTGGATTTCTTAGTGCGCCATTCTCTTACTCAGTCCATTAACAAATTCGTCTTTCCTAGTGCCCCCTTTTCATTGCTCAATCCATGACAGATCTCGGGTTTTCTCGGTGCCCCTTCTTAGATTACTCCTTGGGCGTCCAGATCTGAATTCCCTCTTCATTGTTTCTTTCTAAATCGGTTGATTGTAGAAGAGGGTTGGTTGAGGTTCACCTGAATTCGTCTCCCTATCCCTAACCTTCCTCACCCTATATCTTTTAGCTGGAAACTTATTTAATTACCTTACTCCTAACTCTAAACTTAAGCTTAAAAGTTGGGGATGTATATTGTTAAATAAACATATTGTCTGAGATCTTTGGTAATTATTGATTGAATTAATTTTTTATAAGAAATACCCTGGATCATCAACATTCCTAAATCATAATCACATTTATATAAATAAATCACAAATCACAATGTTGAAGATGCTTTTAGTGGGATATAGTGTACTAATTATAATTCATGAATGTCACATATGGCCATTTTTATATGATTGAAAAGATAGATTTCATAAATTAGAGTGTTATGAATGGATGTTAAGAATAATGATCTATTATAAATCTTTTTGGAAATCAAATTTCATGATAGAAGTGTAGAGTTACATTTCAATGCTACTAAAGAAGTTTTTT
>ML792754.1:58573-69042 GCA_009831015.1 Picea engelmannii
CTGCAGGGATTGTAAGAAGTTTTCCTTGTCTTGGATGGATTGAGGTCCATAGACATTAGTAATAGCCCCTTCCTTTGAAGAGGCTATAGATTTAAAGTAGGCAGTTAGGGTGTACTTAGTCGAGAATGGATGGAGCAAGGTGATTGTTTGCGGGTTCCAGAGGATTGCTAGTCCTCCTGCCGCACCCCCTGAGTCTAGATAGATGAATTCCCCATCCTTCCAGCTGCTTCGGAGAATGCTTTCCGCCTCCTGACCTGCACATTTGGTTTCCTGTAAAAGTAAAATGTCTGGGTGTTCTGTCTTTATACAATCTCGGAGGATCCGTTGTTTGGACCGTCCATTCAGGCCTCTTATGTTCCAGGATATTGTTTTCATCATGAGGAAGATGGGGGGGGGTGGAGGTAACCCTCCGAGAGTCGCTGTATCTGGCCAGAGTTAATCATTAGGTGCCTTGCTTCCTTAATAAGCTGTTGTGCTGGTTTGCGCCCTCACCTCTTATTCTCCTTAGAGGATTTTTTACTCTCGAGGCTGGGGTCGGCCATGATGCCCAGCCTGGCCGTGGATCCCGCTGTTGAGTCGGTGAAGACTTTGTGCACTTTCCGTAGCTGCTCTACAGGGATATGTTGCAGATCCTTCTGATTTAGGGCTTCCTCTAGTTTCTCTAGGTCTATTTCTTCCAGTTCTATTTCGTTCATCAGCATGTTGGTGTCTTCGTCCCGGTTAGTCTGTGTTACCTGGATTGTTTCCTTCTGATTGGCGCTACGTGGATCTTCAAGGCTCTTTCCTTTTGCCTGCATGGAAGCTTGAAGGGGGTTTTGAGACGTCTTTACTTGTGGTTCCTGGTTCAGAGTTTCAAAAGAATTCTTGGAGGGGTTCTTTGAGATCGAACTCTGGTTCTACTTTTTAGAGGGGTTTTTCCGCCTTCCAGTAACAGTGGTGAAGCCATCCTTCTGCTTTGGTTCAGAGGCTTTGGGGGCTGTGGCATTCAGTGGGCAGTCTCTAAACAGATGGCCGTGCTCATGGAATTTTCTGCATCGAAACGGTATGTGCTCGTAGTCAAGGGTTTGGTTCCAGTCCTCATCCTGGTATTCCAGTGTGATGGAGCCGGGTAGAGGTTTTGAAATGTCCATGTATATGCAGATGCGGGCATAAGATGTGTATTTTCTTATCTGGGTAGCCTCTGAGGCTTTGACATATTTCCCCAGCGTGTTTCCTATGCCCATTAGTATTTCTTCCAACCAAAATTCCTGTGGTAATGAGTACAACCGGATCCAAACTGGAGCCCATGAAAAGTCCTCTAGATCTGGGTTGAATCTGTCAGTCCAGAATCGTAGAAATAAGCCTACTGAGTTATAGAAATATGGACCATTCTCAAATATTCTATCCTTGTCCTCTAGATTGTATAGGATAATTGTAAAAAACCCCTTGGAGCTGAGCTGTACCTCATAGTCTCCCTTGGGGTTCCACCAGTCCTTAATCCATCTGGATAGATCTCTTTCAGTCGGCCATAGGCCCAGGAATTTACCTATGAGTGCATGGTCCATCATAAATTGGGTGTGTTCCCCCACCCTGGTCGAAGTAATACGGTAAAGCGGAGGTTTTTCCATTTGAGGGATGCACTTACCTGGCAGCCAGTTTTTGGAAGTTTGTGGGTTGGACGAGCTAGACTCGCTTTCCATTTCTTTATTAGAGCTACGCCCCTGTGCAAAGAGTTGTTCCTTGAGATGTGTCGGCGATTCAAAGGCCGACCGCTTGGCCCGGAGTCCGACTCTATCATTGGCTGCGATGTCGCTGTACGAGGGGGGTTCCCCCCCCCCCCGTCCGTGCTCATTATTGGAAGTGCAGTGATCACGTGAGTATCCAAGCTGAGTGGCTAGAAGAAAGGAGTCAGTTCAGAATTCTGGAGCGCGCATCAGGCGGTCACCAGTCGGTGTTACAATCAAGCGTTAGGGTTCGCAACAGAGCTCAATAATAACTTATTCGATTTTAGACAATTGTTATGCCCCAAAGAAAAAATATTTAAAATGAACAATTTGGTGGTATAGAGAAAGATTCTAATTTCTCTGTTATGATAAGTATTTGAGATTTCAACAATTTCTATTTGAAATTTAATCACTAAAATGTTTATGTAATGAAAGATAACTTGAATGGTATGTCTTGCTTGAGAAAATTGATCTACTTATGAGTTCTTAATAAAAGAAATTTAATATATATATATATTATTGGTGGTTAGTTCCTTATTGTCCATCACTTAGAATGATAAGGGAATAAATTGTTAGAGAAACACTAAGGGTGTGGTGTAGAACTTGTTTTATGTACATAGTAAATCATATCCTGTTTGGTAATAATTACCCACAGATCAATCATTGAATGTTAAGTGGTAATAGTTGATAGTTATAGAACTCTTGCATAGTATCTGATTATGTTTGGTAGAACAAATAGATCATAAAAGTCTTGAACCATAACGCTGAACAAAATAATGAAAATCCCTACTGGATACTATGAAGGTACTTATACTCTTGTGGTTTTACTATTTTCATGTATTGTTACCTTACTTAACCTTGCGCTTAATTAATTCTTGATGTTTTATTAAGTAAAATAGATTTTCCTTGCACGTCCATGGAAATGATAGATGCTTTTGATACATGTCTATTGAGTTGCGCTACTAGTTAAATCTTCTCAAATAACATAGAATGATGTAGTTGTTAACTTATTGTCTTTTTCTTTCTTTCGTAGATGCAGTGTTATTCATGTACATGTTATTTGAAAAGATTGTTTATATGTGATTACATGCCTCACTATTAGAATATAGTCATGATGTTTAGGATAGAAATTGGTTTTGGGATTTAGACACCTCTTTGTTCCTCAGAACATTTGCGAGTCCTGAGACCTTAAGTGGTCAAAATCAATTGGATGAATCCTGAAATTCAGTGTTGCTTATGTGTTTTGTAGGTCCTGACCATGCAGGATAGGTTAGGCAGGTAGTTTCTTTATGATATCTGTTGATTGATTGATAATAATGTTTCTTTCAGATGAATGTGATGAAATTTCTTATGTAGTGATTAACATATGTTGTGTCGCTATTATTTATATTGACACAATTATTATGTGATGTTATTAGTTATGATGATGTATTGCTTGCGATGCTAAATTAATTATGTTGTGAAGATTTTAATATCCTATTGCAATATATATATATCAATATCAATATATATATATATATATATATATATATATATATATATTGCAATCGTTATTGGATGTAGTAACAAAAGGGGTTGTTACATATAGTATTAGAGCGGGTTCAACCCTACGATTTGGACCATTACGCCTTCCCGTGTGTTAAACCTATGACTTAGACATTATCGCTAATTTAAAATTTGAAATTGTCCATGCAGGTAATCATGGTTAGAGGACGTCATGGAGGTAGACCCCGTGGTGATAGGGGAAGAGGTGCGACACTCCTAGTAGCATCCACACCAGAGGGGTCTAACCCCCAAGGAGAAGAACAAGTCATTGGGTAGGAGTAGGTTGTTGTGGGGGATGTGGTTGGTTTGATGAGGTTATTTCATAGGATGTCGGAGGCCTTGATTAACAGACTAAATAGAGATGAGGCTAGGACGCCTGTACCCAATGAGGGTTCATAGTGCACTCCAACTGGTAGTGGTAGCATTCACAAAGAACTCGAGAAGGTGAAGTTTCCCGAGTTCATGGGTGCCACATATGGCTCAAACACTAAGGCATGGTTGGAAAATATGGCGATGTGATTTGCACTTCGTGAATACACCTCCAACATGAAGGTCCACATGGATGTCTTTCAGCTGAAGGGGAGTACTATTATATGGTGGAAGACGCTCCTTCTTCAACTAAACATGGTTGTTGAAGACGTGTCATGGGAACTGTTCGAGGAGCGGTTCCAGGAGTGGTATTTTTCAGAGGAATTAACCGAGCACCAACTCAATGAGTTCAACACCTTATGACATAGTGGTCGTACAGTGCCAGAGTATGAGGCCATATTCATGGAGTTACTTCGGTATTTTGTGCATCTAAAAATGAAGAAGCTAAATATTAACAAGTTTGTGTTCAGCCTTAACATCAAAATTCGTGAAAAGGTGAGGATTTTAATGCCTCAAACGTTGCACGATGTAGTCCAGAAGGCCCTCATAGCTAAGGAATAACTGACCAGCAGGGGTCAGGGAAGGACACCTGCAAGACCAACTAGACAGATGACATCGGGAGTGCAGTATCATCAGACACTAGCCATACATACATCATGGTATCGAGATATGTCTAGAGGACCCGCGTTCATGACACCTCGATGACCAACTCCGCCAAAAAGGACTCCCTACAAAGGACCACTGCATCAACAACAACAACAATTTAGGCATGTTCAACAGAACATACAATGATCTCAGGATGCTAGGCCAACAACTTCTACTTCGGGGACCAGGAGTGATGGACCAAAGACCGGATGTTGGACATGTGGAGAGCCACATTACCAATGATGTTGTCTGGTTAAGAAGGATAGAGAATTCAGGTCAACATGACACACTATAGTTAGAGATTTCGGTAAGGAACACAAGATTCATGCCATGGTGAATAACCTCCAGGATGAGCACTATTCCATTGTGCTCAAGAATTCATGTACCATCGTTGACCAAACTTTTAATATTTTGATAGATCTTGATGCGACATAGAGATTTATTTCTAGTGTAGCGCTAAAACGAATCAAGGTAAATGTAGTCTAACAAGACGAGTTTAGATACTTAGAAATGGCTTTGGGTGCCAAAAAAAATGTTCGAGCAAGGGTTACAGACTGTAGCATTGACTTGGGAGATTTTTTAATGAAGTCCAACCTATATATCACGATCTTAGGATCTTATGACATAGTGATCGGTATGGACTGGTTGGAATCACATGATGCGATGCTTAACTACAAGACACAATGGTTAAGTTTGACTGATGACATGGGACATAGAAGAGTGATTGTAGGAAGAAACCAGGGAGTGTCCTCGAGGTACATTTCTTCCCTATCGCTACAAAAGAACATGTGCAAAGGATGTAAGTAATATGCAATCTTAGCGCTAAACGACAAGGGCAAGGCATAAGGATTAGAAAACCTTCTGATAGTACAAGAGTTTGTTGACATGTTTCTAGAAGAGTTACCGTGCTTGCCACCCGAAAGAGAGTTGGAGTTTACAATTGACTTAAAACCTGGAACTGAACCGATAGAAAGAAAGCCTTATCGGATGTCAACACCTGAGTTACATGAGTTGAAAATGAAGCTAAAGGAGTTGTTGGACCTGGGACTTATATGTCCAAGTGTGTCACCCTGGGGTGTGCCTGTTATTTTCATAAGAAAGAAGCATCAGTCGTGGAGAGTTTGTATAGACTATCGTCAATTGAACAAGGCGACGATCAAGAACCACTATACTGTGCCAAGAATAGACAATTTTTTTGATCAAATGATAGACACAACAATTTTTTCAAATATCGGCATGAGATCAGGATATCACCAATTACAAATTAAAGAGGAATACATTCCTAAGATTGCATTTAAGACAAGGTCCAGACACTACGAATTTATGATTTTACCATTTGGACTAACAAACGCCTCAGGGTATTCATGAGTTTGATGAATCAGGTGTTTCGCGAATATTTGCACAAGTTTGTTCAAGTATTCATTGACGACATATTGATATATTATTGGATGATAGAAGAACATGATGAAAATTTAAACTTGGTACTACAGTAATTACGATAAAACAAATTATATGGGAAACTATTGCAATGTTCTTTTTACCAATGGAAGATTCATTACTTGGGGCATGTTATATCCGGTGAAGGTATAGCTGCAGATTATGCAAAGGTAGAGGATATTATGGAATGTCCTGCAATGACATACGTACCAGAAGTACGCAACTTTATAGGTTTAGCAGGATATTATCGATGGTTTTTCGAAGGTTTTTTGAAGATAGCAAATCCAATCACGAAACTGCAGAATAAAAAAAATAATTTTTTATGGACCGAAAAATGCATAGAATAATTTCAAAGGGTAAAGAAATTGTTGATAACAACGCCGATACTAAAATTCTCCAACATGGACAAGGAATTATTAGTATGAAAATATGCGTCCATGGAAGGTTTAGGCGGAGTATTGATGAAAGACGATCAAGTGATCACTTACATATCAAGGAAATTAAGAAAGCATGAGGAGAACTACGCAACGCATGATTTGGAATTATTGGACATTGTGTATGCCTTGAGAGTGTGGAGACACTATCTGATTGGATGGAAATTTGAAGTAAAAATAGATCACTGTGGATTGCAACATATATTTATGGAATGTGAATTGAACGCACGACAAAGGCATTGGTCAAAATTACTTAGCGAATACGATTTTGAGATTACTTACATAAAATGAACAATGAATAGAGTGGACGATGCATTGATTCGGTGACCACACATATTATTGGTGATACCTATTCAGACGAATATTTGAGAAAATATTCTAACTATGGAGCTCAACAATGACTGGTATAAAGAGGTTAAGGAAAATATCGGAAAAGACACCATGGTGGTACCAAAGTTTGAAAGTTATACATTTGAGAATGAAAGATTGTTGACGTATATTAATAGGATTTACGTACCTCCTAACGACGAATTGAGAATTTTGATCTTAAGCGAAGCTCATAAAAAAGTATACATGGCTCATCCATGACTCACGAAGATGAAGGATGACCTTAAGCCTTAATTCTTCTAGAAAGGAGTGAAAGAAGACATAGTTAGTTACGTGGCGCGATGTATAGAGTGTGAGCAAGTGACAGTTGAACATAGACATCTGTAAGGATTACTACAACCACACACTATTCCAAAATCGCAATGGGAGGTCATTATGATGGACATTATTGTTGGATTTTCATTGACGGTAAGGAGGAACCACTCGATTTTTGTGGTAGTTGAAACTCCGATGAAGAGTGCACATTTTATTCCTGTTTACGAGGTATCAGGCGTCATACATAGCTAGAGTTTTTATTAGCGAGATTGTGAGATTACATGGCGTACCAAAAATGATCATATCCGATAGAGGATCGGTGTTTATGGGGCGTTTTTGGACCAGTTTCCAAGAGGCCTAGGGGACACAACTACACTTTAGTACAATGTATCACCCTTAGACAAACGGGAAGACAGAAATAATGAACCAAATTTTGGAAGATATGTTGCGTATGTATGTAATGGAACAACATAAATGTAAGGAGGAGTTACTTACACTAGTAGAGTTTTCATACAACAACAACTATCAAAGTACCATTAAGATGGCACCATTTGAGTTTCTTTACGAGCGATCATGTCGGACGCCATTGAGTTAGGATCAACTTGAGGATAGGGTCTCGGTAGGACTTGAAGTGATCCAAGAAATGGAAGAAAAAATGAAATCGATAAGACAAAGGATTAAACAAGCAAAATATCGACATACGAGTCATGTCGATGCGCATCGCGTTGAACATAGTTATGAAGTTGGTGATCGAGTTTTCTTGCAGGTGAAACTGCACATGACTTCGATCAAGTTTGGAAGAGGTGCTAAACTCCGTCCTAGGTTTTTGGGACCTTTTGAAGTTGTGGAAAAGAAAGGACCCATGGCCTATCGACTAGCTTTACCTGATTCTTTGAGGCGTATGCATGATGTTTTTCAGGTATTTATTTTGAGACATTATGTTAGTGATCTTACAGATGTGATTGACATGAGTTCTTTGTAGGTTTTGGACGAGGGTGCACTCATGGCGAAGCCAATCCCAATTCTGGATCATCACATTCGACAGCTACGACGTCCACACTCGGTTACATGGAAGGACGCATATGATATGCGTCAACAATTTCCTTACTTATTTGATAGATTAGACATATACATCTTGTCAGATAATTTTATTTCTACATTTTTTATACTGTACAACTTCAGGACAAAGTTGAAAAAAAGAGGGGGTGTATGTAACATACCTCTCTTGCAAGCATCAATTATCGACTTATTCTTTGAGGACATTTGTGTGCAAGCGATCCAGATATAGTACATGGTTATTTGTTCCACTTATGTATTTTTATGATGATGTTGATGGTTGTGATTTAATGTTATTTGAGATATATGTATTGACGGATGTTATTGACGAGTTTTTCCTGAGTGTGCAGGACACTTGACAGATTGTGGATGTCGATGTCATCAATGGACCTCCTTGTAATATGGATTGACTCAGGGAGTGGATTGTATTGGTTTGAGTATTTCATTTATGCATATGTGACACATGATCAATTATAGTATGATTTTATATATGGATCCTTGACAGTGTTTCATTGATGGATGCATGTTGACAAATTCTTGCTAATATGACTCACATAAAGAGTAAAGGGGCCATGCACATAGACCATACATTGAGGGAGAGGTGTGGCAGTGTCTCACCGCCTACTAGCACTCCCACCATGGATCGAATTGTAGGTTAACGATTACTTAGTTCGAGAGCTCCATGATGTTATGAGGGAAGACTGAGACATTCATTCATGAATATCTCTAAGGGGCGTACAATACGGCGGTGTCCTTATTCCTTATAATTCCTTAGGCTCTCACAAGGTCGCCTGAATGGAGTGTTGACTCCAAGGGTTGAACAACTACAAAAACTAGTCATAGGTGAGTGGCACCCTTGGAGCACAGAGTGCGTCTTGAAGGGAACGTCGCGTAAATGAAACTCGAGTCAATGAATCTAAGTGGCCTAAAAAAACTTGAAAGAATAATTATAAACCTTGAAAATCTTTGGGCCATGCAGGATTTAATTAATTAATTAAGATTGAATTTATTAATTAACAATCCCATTAAAAAGTCTACACCTATTCAAAAAGGGGAGGAAGAAATTAAACCTAATCCTAAATTTGTGTAATAAGACTAACACTAAATTATAAATTAATTAAAAATGGGGAATGAAGTAAATCAAGTTAAGAATTAAAAAGGGGTGAAATATATCTAAAGATTTGATAAGGCATATGTGTGCAAGAAAATATTAAAAGGGAGTTTTAAAATAAGAAAGAAATAAACATGAAAGAATGTGTACACATAGAAAGGTATCTAGAGTCTAGTTAACACTAGTCTAACTAGAAGAAGACTCATATTTTAACTCAACTCAGATTTAGTAAGGCGTCAGTCATTAAATGAAGTCATTAAATGAGAATATGGAGAGTAAAGAGACAACTAGGAGTGATTTAAGGAGCACATTTAGGAAATGTGAGAGAAATTAACTTTAATTAAAATAAAATGTGGAAGTACTTGGGCAACTTGGGGGAGAGGGTGACAAGTGTAAGGGAGAAATAATTCTAATTTATTTAATTCAAAAAAAAAGAAAATTAATTGTGCAAGTAGGGATGTGTCATTAAGGAAACTCCTATAAATAAAATGGTCGAGAGGAAAAAAAGGAACACACTAGTTATTGGTAAAGTTATGTTGTCAATTTATTTTTGATTGGTTTTATTTGTGAGAGTTGGGATACCCAGCTTCAGAGAGAGTGGTGGCTCTACCTTGGGAGGCAAGATAGGAGCTAGAGGATTTTTGGTTTTGTGTGCATGGACCCTTTGCGGCCCGGGGGGATAAAGGTGAAGAAGAGTACCTCTAGCATTGGCTGGAAGGTACCGGTGAAATCTCAACGATTAGCAAGCAGGAGGTTGTAAGGAACACCAGTTGTCGAAGATCATCTCCAGAGCCATTTTCGTCATCGGATTATGGTATTTTGTGGAATTTGTAATTGCATTTGGATTTTGATTGTATAATCAAGTTTTTATAATTTGTTGCGACTCTTGAAGCATGCTTCAATTCCAAACTCCTTGGAGAAGTTGAAAAGAGCCCAAAACTTGAAACCCTACTTTACCTATAAATTCTAGTACACTTCACCTCTTCACAATAAGGACTACACTTCAAAATCTATGTTTCCCTTGGAAACGATCTAGGCGCATCGTGTGATGCTTTCTAACAATGGAAAATTATAAGACGAGAATCACTGATTGTGGCTTCGAGAACCTTCAATCCTCGTGATTTAAGAAATCCTCCTTAATTTAGACTTGGAATCTTTGTGTGCTGTAGCATCAACATGTAGATTACTACACTCCGTTGTCTCTCAAGTTTTAATATCATTTGATACCATCGATCTCTGTGTAAGCTACTAGCTCAATCATTTTCACTTGAAAATGCAAAATCCCTTTAAGTAAGTGTCCATGCTAATTGCTTGTTAAGTATATGACCTGTATGAGTTGTGTGTGTTCACTTCCTAAGCATTTTTAATCAATAACTGTATATATGTGATATTGATTTTACACGAGTATGTCTCTGTTTTTTATGCAATTTGCTAAGCCACGGTAATTATGAGATACAATTATCATATTTCGGACTCACTTGAGTAAATATAGGGCGCATGAATATGTTTTCCGTGCTTTATGTTTAT
>ML792754.1:69092-139019 GCA_009831015.1 Picea engelmannii
AGCGGGTTCAACCCTACGATTTGGACCGTTACGTCTTCCCGTGTGTTAAACGTATAACTTAGACATTATCGCTAATTTAAAATTTGAAATTGTCCATGCAGGTAATCATGGTTAGAGGACGTCATGGAGGTAGACCTCGTGGTGATAGGGGAAGAGGTGAAACACTCCTAGTAGCATCCACACCAGAGGGGTCTAACCCCCAAGGAGAAGAACAAGTCATTGGGTAGGAGAAGGTTGTTGTGGGGAATGTGGTTGGTTTGATGAGGTTCTTTCATAGGATGTTGGAGGCCTTGATTAACCAACTAAATAGAGATGAGGCTGGGACGCCTGTACCCAATGAGGGTTCATAGTGCACTCCAACTGGTAGTGGTAACATTCACAAAGAACTCGAGAAGGTGAAGTTTCCTGAGTTTATGGGTGCCACATATGGCTCAACCATTGAGGCATGGTTAGAAAATATGGCGATGTGATTTGCACTTCGTGAATACGCCTCCAACATGAAGGTCCACATGGATGTCATTCAGCTGAAGGGGAGCACTATTATATGGTGGAAGACGCTCCTTCTTCAACTAAACATGGTTGTTGAAGACGTGTCATGGGAACTGTTTGAGGAGCGGTTCCAGGAGTGGTATTTTTCAGAGGAATTAATCGAGCAGCAACTCAATGAGTTCAACACCTTATGACATAGTGGTCGTACAGTGCCAGAGTATGAGGCCATATTCATGGAGTTACTTTGGTATTTTGTGCATCTAAACATGAAGAAGCTAAATATCAACAAGTTTGTGTTCGGCCTTAACTTCAAAATTTGTGAAAAGGTGAGGATTTTAATGCTTTAGACGTTGCACGATGTAGTCCAGAAGGCCCTCATAACTAAGGAATAGTTGACCAGCAGGGGTCAGGGAAGGACACCTGCAAGACCAACTAGACAGATGACATCGGGAGTGCAGTATCATCAGACACTAGCCATACATACAACATGGTATCGAGATATGTCTAGAGGACCTGCGTTCACGACACCTCAATGACCAACTCTGAAACAAAGGACTCCCTATAGAGGACCACTGCATCAACAAAAACAACAATTTAGGCATGTTCAACAGAACATATAATGATCTCAGGCTGCTAGGCCAACAACTTCTACTTCAGGGACTAGGAGTGATGGACCAAAGACTGGATGTTGGACATGTGGAGAGCCACATTACCAATGATACTGTTTGGTTAAGAAGGCTAGAGCAGTCAGGTCAACATGACACACTACAGTTAGAGATTTGGGTAAGGAACACAAGATTCATGCCATGGTGAATAACCTCCAGGATGAGCACTATTCCACTGTGCTCGAGACTTCATGTACCATCGTTGACCAAACTTTTAATATTTTGATAGATCTTGATGCGACATAGATATTTATTTCTAGTGTAGCGCTAAAAAGAATCAAGGTAAATGTAGTCTAACAAGACGAGTTTAGATACGTAGAAATGGCTTTGGGTGCCAAACAAAATGTTCGAGCAAGGGTTATAGACTGTAGCATTGACTTGGGAGATTTTGTAATGAAGGCCAACCTATATATCACGATCTTAGGATCTTATGACACAGTGATCGGTATGGACTGGTTGGAATCACATGATGCGATGCTTTACTGCAGGACACAATGGTTAAGTTTGACTGATGACATGGGACATAGAAGAGTGATTGTAGGAAGAAACCAGGGAGTGTCCACGAGGTACATTTCTTCCCTATAGCTGCAAAAGAGCATGCGCACAGGATGTAAGTAATATGCAATCTTAGCGCTAAATGACAAGGGCAAGGCATAAGGATTAGAAAACCTTTTGGTAGTACAAGAGTTTGTTGACGTGTTTCTAGAAGAGTTACCGTGCTTGCCACCCGAAAGAGAGTTGGAGTTTACAATTGACTTGAAACCTGGAACTGAACCGATAGAAAGAAAGCCTTATCGAATGTCAACACCTGAGTTACATGAGTTGAAAATGAAGTTGAAGGAGTTGTTGGACCTGGGACTTATATGTCCAAGTGTGTTACCCTGGGGTGTGCCTGTTATTTTCATAAGAAAGAAGCATCGGTCGTGGAGATTTTGTATAGAATATCGTCAATTGAACAAGTCAACGATCAAGAACCACTATATTGTGCCAAGAATAGACAATTTTTTTGATCAAATGATAGACACAACAGTGTTTTCAAATATCAACATGAGATCAAGATATCACCAATTACAAATTAAAGAGGAATACATTCCTAAGAATGCATTTAAGACAAGGTCTAGACACTACGAATTTACGATTTTACCATTTGGACTGACAAACACCTAGGGGTATTCATGAGTTTGATGAATCAGGTGTTTCCTGAATACTTGGACAAGTTTGTTCAAGTATTCATTGACGAAATATTGATATATTATTGGATGATAGAAGAACATGATGAAAATTTAAACTTGGTACTATAGTAATGATGAGAAAACAAATTATATGGGAAACTATTGCAATGCTCTTTTTACCAATCGAAGATTCATTACTTGGGGCATGTTATATCCGGTGAAGGTATAGCTGCAGATCCTGCAAAGGTAGAGGATATTATGGAATGTCCTGCAATGACAAACGTACCAGAAGTACACAACTTTATGGGTTTAGCAGGATATTATCGATGGTTTTTCGAAGGTTTTTTGAAGATAGCAAATCCAATCATGAAACTACAGAATAAAAAAAAAAAAAATTATGGACCGAGAAATGCATAGAAGAATTTCAAAGGGTAAAGAAATTGTTGATAACAACGCCGATACTAAAAGTATCCGACATGGACAAGGAATTCTTGGTATGCAAAGATGCGTCCATGGAAGGTTTAGGCGGAGTATTGATGAAAGACGATCAAGTGATCACTTACATCTCAAGGAAATTAAGAAAGCATGAGGAGAACTATGCAATGCATGATTTGGAATTATTGGACATTGTGTATGCCTTGAGAGTGTGGAGACACTATTTGATTGGATGGAAATTTGAAGTAAAAATAGATCACTGTGGATTGCAACATATATTTATGCAATGTGAATTGAACGCATGACAAAGACATTGGTCAAAATTACTTAGCGAATACGATTTTGAGATTACTTACATAAAAGGAACAATGAATAGAGTGGAAGATGAGTTGATTCGGTGACCACACATATTCTTGGTGATACCTATTCAGACGAATATTTGAGAAAATATTCTAACTATGTAGCTCAACAATGACTGGTATAAAGAGGTTAAGGAAAATATCGGACAAGACACCATGGTGGTACCAAAGTTTGAAAGTTATACATTGGAGAATGAAAGATTGTTGACATATATTAATAGGATTTACGTACCTCCTAACGACGAATTGAGAATTTTGATCTTAAGCGAAGCTCATAAAAAAGTATACATGGCTCATCCATGACTCACGAAGATGAAGGATGACCTTAAGCCTTAATTCTTCTAGAAATGAGTGAAAGAAGACATAGTTAGTTACATGGCGCAATGTATAGAGTATCAGCAAGTGACAGTTGAACATAGACATCCGTAAGGATTACTACAACCACACACTATTCCAAAATCACAATGGGAGGTCATTATGGTGGACATTATTGTTGGATTTTCACTGACGGTAAGGAGGCACCACTCTATTTTTGTGGTAGTTGAAACTATGATGAAGAGTGCACATTTTATTCTTGTGTGTACGAGGTATCAGGCATCATACATAGCTAGAGTGTTTATTAGCGAGATTGTGAGATTACATGGCGTACCAAAAAGGATCATATCCGATAAAGGATCGGTGTTTATGGGGCATTTTTGGACAAGTTTCCAAGAGGCCTAGGGGTCACAACTACACTTTAGTACAATGTATCACCCTTAGAAAGACGGGAAGACAGAAAGAATGAACCAAATTTTGGAAGATATGTTGCGTATGTATGTAATGGACCAACATAAATGTTGGGAGGAGTTATTTACACTAGTAGAGTTTTCATACAACAATAACTATCAAAGTACCATTAAGATGACACCATTTGAGTTTCTTTACGAGCGATCATGTCGGACGCCATTGAGTTAGGATCAACTTGAGGATAGGGTCTCGGTAGGACCAGAAGCGATCCAAGAAATGGAAGAAAAAATGAAATCGATAAGACAAAGGATTAAACAAGCGCAAGATCGACATAAGAGTTATGCCGATACGCATCACGTTGAAGACAGTTATGAAGTTGGCGATCGAGTTTTCTTGCAGGTGAAATTGCACAAGACTTTGATCAAGTTTGGAAGAGGTGCTAAACTCCCTCCTAGGTTTTTGGGACCTTTTGAAGTTGTGGAAAAGAAAGGACCCATGGCCTATCGACTAGCTTTACCTGATTCTTTGAGGCGTATGCATGATGTTTTTCAGGTATCTATTTTGAGACATTATGTTAGTGATCTTACACATGTGATTGACATGATTTCTTTGTAGGTTTTGGATGAGGGTGCACTCATGGCGAAGCCAATCCAAATTCTGGATCATCACATTCGACAGCTATGATGTCCACACTCGGCTACATGGAAGGACGCATATGATATTCGTCAACAATTTCCTTACTTATTTGATAGATTAGACATATACATCTTGTCAGATACTTTTATTTCTATATTTTTTATACTGTACAACTTTGGGACAAAGTTTAAAAAAAGAGGGGGTGTATGTAACATACCTCTCTTGCGAGCATCAATTATGGACTTATTCTTTGAGGACATTTGTGTGCAAGTGATCCAGATATAGTACATGGTTATTTGTTCCACTTATGGATTTTTATGATGATGTTTATGGTTGCGATTTAATGTTATTTGAGATATATGTATTGCCGGATGTTATTGACGAGTTTTCCCTGAGTGTGCAGGACGCTTGACAGATTGTGGATGCCGATGTCATCAATGGACCTCCTTGGAATATGGATTGACTCAGGGAGTGGATTGTATTGATTTGAGTATTTCGTTTATGCATATGTGACACATGATCAATTATAGTATGATTTTATATATGGATCCTTGATAGTGTTTCGTTGATGGATGCATGTTGAAAAATGCTTGATAATATGACTCACATAAGGAGTAAAGGGGCCATGCACATAGACCAAACATTGAGGGAGAGGTGTGGCAGTGTCCCTATCACTGCCTACTAGCACTCCCACCGTGGATCGAATTGTAGGTTAACGATTACTTAGTTTAGGAGCTCCATGATGTCATGAGAGAAGACTGAGACATTCACTCATGAATATCTCTAAGGGGCCTACAATAAGGTGGTGTCCTTATTCCTTATAATCCCTTAGGCTCTCACAAGGTCACTTGAATGGAGTGTTGACTCCAAGGGTTGGACAACTACAAAAACTAGTCATAGGCGAGTGGCACCTTTGGAACACAGAGTGCATCTTGAAGGGAACGTCGCGTAAATGAAACTCGAGTCAATGAATCTAAGTGGCCTAAAAAAACTTGAAAGAATAATTACAAACCTTGAAAATCTTTGGGCCATGCAGGATTTAATTAATTAATTAAGATTGAATTTCTTAATTAACAATCCCATTAAAAAGTCTACACCTATTCAAAAAGGGGAGGAAGAAATTAAACCTAAGCCTAAATTTTTGTAATATGACTAACACTAAATTATAAATTAATTAAAAATGGGGAATGAAGTAAATCAAGTTAAGAATTAAAAATGGGTGAAATATATCTAAAGATTTGATAAGGCACATGTGTGCAAGAAAATATTAAAAGAGAGTTTTAAAATAAGAAAGAAATAAACATGAAAGAATGTGTACACATAGAAAGGTATCTAGACAACTAGGAGTGATTTAAGGAGCACATTTAGGAAATGTGAGAGAAATTAATTTTAATTAAAATAAAATGTGGAAGTACTTGTGCAACTTGGGGGAGAGGGTGACAAGTGTAAGGGGGAAATAATTCTAATTTATTTAATTCAAAAAAAAAGAAAATTAATTGTGCAAGTAGGGATGTGTCATTAAGGAAACTCCTATAAATAAAATGGTCGAGAGGAAAAAAAGGAACACACTCGTTATTGGTAAAGTTATGTTGTCAAATTATTTTTGATTGGTTTTATTTGTGAGAGTTGGGATACCCAGCTTCAGAGAGAGTGGTGGCTCTACCTTGGGAGGCAAGATGGGAGCTAGAAGATTTTTGGTTTTGTATGTATGGATCCTTTGTGGCAGGGGGGATAAAGGTGCAGAAGAGTACCCTTAGCGTTGGCTAGGAGGTACCGGTGAAATCTCAACGATTAGCAAGCAGGAGGCCGTAAGGAACACCAGTTGCCGAAGATCATCTCCAGACCCATTTTCGTCGTCGGATTATGGTATTTTGTGCAATTTGTAATTGCATTTGGATTTTGATTGTATAATCAAGTTTTTATAATTTGTTGCGACTGGTGAAGCATGCTTCAATTCCAAACTCCTTGGAGAAGTTGCAAAGAGCCCAAAACTTGAAACCCTACTTTACCTATAAATTCTAGTACACTTCACCTCTTCACAATAAGGACTACACTTCAAAATCTATGTTTGCCTTGGAAACGATCTAGGCGCATCGTGTGATGCTTTCTAACCATGGAAAATTATAAGACGAGAATCACTGATTGTGGCTTCGAAAGCCTTTCACTCGTCGTGATTTAAGAAATCCTCCTTAATTTAGACTTGGAATCTTTGTGTGCTGTAGCATCAACATGTAGATTACTACACTCCGTTGTCTCTCAAGTTTTAATATCATTTGATACCATCGACCTTTGTGTAAGCTACTAGCTCAATCATTTTCACTTGTAAATGCAAAATCCCTTTAAGTAAGTGTCCATGCTAATTGCTTGTTAAGTATATGACCTGTATGAGTTGTGTGTGTTCACTTCCTAAGCATTTTTAATCAATAACTGTATATACGTGATATTGATTTTACACGAGTATGTCTCTGTTTTTTATGCAATTTGCTAAGCCACGGTAATTATGAGATACAATTATCATATTTCGGACTCACTTGAGTAAATATAGGGCGCATGAATATGTTTTCCGTGCTTTATGTTTATAGCGTGTAAGCACTTTATGTATTGTAGTTTCGAAGAAGATTGAATTATGCAGGTCCCACATTTGACCCAAGGGAGGAATTTTTCTTTGTAATTCGCTCTTGGGCAGTTGTATACGTCAATTAAGTATATCCACAGTTTGTTTTTGAGTATTTGTTTTTAGTTTTGTTTTAAACACTTGTGGGCCTAATGGTTAAGAACATGTGTTTCCTCTTAAGAGGTCACAAGGTCAAATCCAGAGGGGGTAGGGTATGTATACCTCCGTAGACTTTACCAGTCAAATCGTTGGGCGGAGGGGATCCCTTGTCCCACAAACAAGGAGGTCTCATACACCCACATCAAATTGGTGTATGAGACCTCCTTGTCTCATACACCAATTTGATGTGGCTTGACCGTGACCTTAAAAATAGAATATTTTTATTATTATATCTAAACCAAATATTTGTGCCCTCTCATTGCTCATTCCCTTGGCAAATTCGGGCTTGCTTAATGCACCTTTCTTTCGCTCAGTCCATTGACAAATTCGGCTTGCCTAGTGTGTCCTTCTCATCGCTCAATCCATGATAGATCTCAGGCTTGCTCGGTGCGCCCTTCTCAGATTACTCTATGGGCATCCAGATTTGAATTCCCTCTGCGTGAGGTCTTCTAAATCAGTTGTTTGTAGAGGAGGGCCGGTTGAGGTTCACCCCAATTCGTCTCCCTATCCCTAAACTTCCTTACCCTCTAGCTTTTCGCTGGAACCTTATTTACTTACCTTACTCCTAACTTGTGGACTTTAGCTTAAAAGTTGGGGATGTATATTTAAAAAAAAAAACATATTGTCTCAGATCTTTGGTAATTTTATTGATTGAATTACTTTTTGATAAGAAATCCCCTCGATCATCAGTGTTCCTAAATCATAATCGCATTTATATAAATAAATCACAAATCACAATGTTGAAGATGCTTTTAGTGGGCTCTACTCTACTAATTGTAATTCACTAAATGTCACTCATGGCCATTTTTATATTATTGAAAAGACATATCTCATAAATTGTAGTGTTATGAATGTATCTTGAGAATAATGATCTATTATAAATCTTTTTGGAAATCAAATTTCATGATAAAGTGTAGAGTTACATTTCAATGTTGCTAGAGAAGTTTTTTTTAATTTTCTAATTATTTAACCATTGTGATTTTATAAATTTTAAGGTAAAATCTTTACAAAACAAATTCCATCTAAAGATGTTGGTATGCTTGTGTAATATTAAAAATTATAAGTTCTATGGAGACATCACAAAAGTGTGATTTTGCAACATACTATTGATAGGTTTTTGAGTTCCCATGTGGAATTAGAGAGTTGAAATTTAATTAAGATTTTAGACCATTGTTATGCCTCAAAACAAAAATATTTACAGTTAAGGTGGGAACTCAAATATTATGCCTCAAAACAAAAATATTTATAATAAACAATCTCCTGTAGAGAAAGAGCCTAATTTGTCTATTGTGATAAGTATTTGAGATTTCAACAATTGCTATTTGAAATTTAAAGTTTAATCACTAAAAGGGTTATGTAATTAAAGTAATTAAAGATAACTTGAATGGTATGTCTTGTTTGAGAATATGGATCTACTTATGAGTTATTAAATATATATATATATATATATATATATATATATATATATATATATATATATATAAGTGGTTAGATCCTTATTTCCAATCCCTTAGAATGATAAGGGAATAAATTGTTAGAGCAACACCAAGGGTGTGGTGTAGAACTTGTTTTATGTACATAGTAAATCATATCTTGTTTGGTAAGAATTGCCCATAGATCAATCATTGAGTGTTAAGTTGTAATAATTGTTAATTATAGCACTTTTGCATAGTCTCCAATTATGTTTGGTAGAACAAATAGATCATAAAAGTCTTGAGAAATAATGTTGAACAAAATAATGGAAATCTTTATCGAATACTATGAAGGTACTTATGCTCTTGTGGTTTTACTATTTTCATGTATCCTTACCTTACTTAACCTTGTGCTTAATTAATGCTTGATGTTTGAGTAAGTAAAATAGATTTTCCTTGCACTCCATGGAAATGATAGATTCTTATGATGTGTCTATTGAGTTGCACTACTAGTTAAATATTCTCAAATATCATAGAATGATGTAGTTATTAACTTATTGTCTTCTTCTTTCTTGCATAGATGCAATGCTATTCATTTACATGTTATTTGACAAGATTGTTTACATGTGATTACATGCCGCACTATTAGAATATAGTCATGATGTTTAGAATAGAAGTTGGTTTTGGTATTTAGACACCTCCCTATTACTCAGAATAGTTGCCAGTCCTGATACCTCAAGTGGTCAAAATCGATCGGATGAATCTTGGACTTGAGCGTTGCTTATGTGTCTTGGAGGTCCTAACCATGCAAGATAGGTTGGGAGGGTAGTTTCCTTATGATATATGTTGATTGATTGACAATAATGTTTCTTTCAGATGAACGTGATGAAATTGCTTAGGTAGTAATTAACATATGATGTGTCACTATTAATTATGTTGATGTAGTGATTATGTGACGTTATTAGTTATGATGATGTATTTCTTGTGATGCTAAATTAATTATTTTGTGATGATTTTAATATCCTAATAAACACACACACACACACACACACACACACACACACACACACACACACACACACATATTGCAATCGTTATTGGATGTAGTAACGTAAGGGGCTGTTACAGGTTGGACGATGTGGGGAATCACTTGTCATCAATCCAAAACTATTTTTTTTAGTCACCATGATCCAAAACATATCATCTTCCCATCAATCCATAACTACTTGAAGGAAACACTGATGTTTAGTCATGCAACGAAAAAAACAACTCACACAATAAATAAAACAATCCACTCTCACACGCTCTATATCACATTCTCTATGATAATCTATGTACAAAATATTAACTTTACTAAAATTGCATGATTACAACCCCTCTCATGAGAGAGTGAGGGTTGAGCCTGCTCTGATACCAACTCAAAAAATGGGTTTAAGAAGACATTGTTTACAAACAAAAATGAATTGAATATATTTATTAAACCAAGAAAGCATATTTATACATAAATATTTCACTGAAAACCTAAAAAACTCTTGAGGAAATATCTCAACCACATAGACATAAATAGGATCTGATATTGGGAGAAGACAACTCACAACTAAGTAGATCTAACAAACCCAAATTAATCTCTAAAGTAAGCATTAATTCTAACATTGATAACAATATATCAAGAGAAAGACAACATTTTATATTTTGATTGACATTAATGTTGGGTATGTGTTATATTCTTTGCATGTGTGTGTGTGGGCGCATCAGATATGACAACTGCGTCTGATGATCCATCATCCTAGTGCCCTTTTTTGGGGGGGTTTTTTTTGCTATTTTTAGCAGATTTTGCTATTTTTAGTGGTTTTGTAAATTAATCCCAGATTAAGGGTTTAGGGTTTTGGTATCTATGGAATACCTAAAATCATTGTATATATATTGTATAGTGAATGGTGAAATTCGATATAATGAATATAAGTAAGGTTTTCCTGGTTGAGGGTTTCCGGTATAAATCTCTGTGTACTATGTGAATGAGCCATTGATTAAATTCTGTTTTGCTTAAGAATCTATATGCATTGCTTTACTTCACAGGTTTAAAACTTACATGTGGTATCATAGCTCCTTTTTGGCTTTAGAAGGACACCTTTGTTGTTGAGAGTTTGGCTCGGTCTTGATAAATCAAGTTTATCTTGGGTCTGTGATAAACCTGGGTTTAGTGGGAGCTTTTTCAGTGGTGATTTGAGTGAAAAAAGAGGAATGGTGAGTTCTTCTAGAATTGAGCTATGGAAGCTGAAAATGGAGGACCTTCTTGTAGACAAAGAACAATGTATCACTGTGGATCCTGGTACACAGCCTACTAGTACACCGTCTACTAGCACACATGCTACTGGTACACAACCTACCAGTACACAAACTACCAGTACACCACCTACTGGTATGTCGAAGGAAGATTGGGAGAAGTTGGACAGAAGAGCAAGGGGTACTATTCGGCTCTGCCTGGCAGATTCGATGTTGTTGAATGTCTTAGGAGAATCTACAGCCAAGGAATTATGGGATAAGTTGGGGAATTTGTATCAATCAAAGTCCCTGGTAAACAAGTTGTTTCTTCGAAAGAATTTGTATCATCTTAGGATGGAAGATGGAGATTCTATCACAGAACATCTAAATGCCTTTAATACTCTGGTAAGTCAACTTGGCTCTGTTAATATTATGATTGCAGAAGAAGATAAGTGTATTAATTTGTTATGTTCTTTTCCAGACTCTTGGGATAATCTGGTTGTAGAAATAGGTAGTACCACTCAATCTACATTGAAGTATGAGGATGTAGTTGCATCATTGTTATATAAAGAGATGAGGCAAAAAATCATGGATGGTCACAACACAGATGCTTTATTTGTAAGAGGGCATACCCAAGACAGGAACCTTGGTAAGCCTTCGGGGTGGAGATCTAAATCTATAGGTAGATCTAAGTCTCTAGGAAAATATTTGAGGAAATGCTGGAAGTGTGGTAAAACAGGGCATTATAAGAAAGATTGCAAGTCTAATAAGGTTGAAAAACCAAAGGGATCTGATAGTACCTCTTCCACAGAGGAAAAACCTCCACTGAAGAAGGAGGTGATGTTTACTTGGGATCTACAAGAACACATGTAGGTCGTGATGTATGGTTGATTGACTCAGGTGCGTCATACCATATGACTCCTCACAGGGAGTGGTTCTCTGAATATGAAAAATGTGATGGTGGTGATGTATTCCTAGGAGATGACTCGACAACAAAAATCTTGGGACGTGGAAGGGTTAAGTTGTTGCTAAAAGATGGAAGGATTAGAACACTTCCTGGGGTTCTGCACATTCCAAAAATAGCTAGGAGCCTAATATCTGTAAGCAAGATAGATGATGCAGGAGTGTATACTATATTTGGAAAGAACACTTGGAAGATGGTATGAGGAGCAATGGTGTTGATGAGGGGAGTTCTGTGTGGAACTCTATACAAGTTGCTGGGAAGAACTTATACTAATGGGTGTAACATTTTTGCTGTCCCTGAGCAAAGAAATGAAGGAGACAAAACCAATATTGTCTCAGAAAAAAAGACCATGTTGTGGCATCAAAGACTAGAGAATATTGGAGAAAAGAGCCTGCGAACACTACACAGTAAAGGTATGGTTGAAGGTATGTCAAATTGCACTTTGGATTTTGATTTTTGTGAACATTGCATATATGGTAAACATAATCGAGTAAGATTCCCATCTGGTGCTACAAGAGCAAAGGGGATCTTAGAGTTAATACACAGTGATGTGTTTGGACCCATTCCCATTCCATCCCTAGGTAAATCTGTGTATTATGTTTCATTCATAGATGATTTTTCAAGGAACACATGGATTTATTTTCTTAGAAAGAAATCAAAGGTATTTGATAAATTTAAAGAGTTTAAGGCTCTGATAGAAAATCAGACAGAGAAGAAAATAAAGGTATTGAGAATAGATAATGGTGGATAATTCTACGGAAATGAATTCGAAGAATTCTGTAAGAAGTGTGGTATAGGAAGGCAGAATACTACTCCATACACTCCTCAGTATAATGGAGTTGCAGAAAGGATGAACATGACACTGATGGAAAAAGTAAGGAGCATGCTCAGCGGTGTCGGGTTAGGACATGAATTCTGGGCAAAGGGAGTGGGTACAACATGTTACCTGGTCAATCGATCACCTTCATCATTGTTGGATGATAAAACTCCACACGAGGTATGGTCTGGAAAGAAACCCTCTCTTCAACATCTTAGAAGTAAGCTAGATAAAAAGGCTGAAAAGTGTATCTTTATTGGTTATAAAGATGGTGTGAAAGGTTATAATCTTTGGAACCCAGAAACCAAGAAAACTGTTTACAGTCGAGATTTTGTTTTTAGGGAGGTAAAAGATGTATCCAAACAAGAATTCCTACCAACACAAGATGAACCTGAGAAAATAGAGCTTGAGTTGGATGATGCAAAATCTGAATCATCTGAAGAAGAGGAAGCAGAAGAAGAAGAAGAACCTCATACCCTAGTATTGAGGAGATCAGTGAGAGAAAAAGGCAACCAGAAAGGTATAGTCCACCTGATTTATGTTCCAATTTTTCTTTATCTATTATTGATGATGATCCCAGAACTGTCAGGGAAGCGGTGAATTTAGAGGATAGTAAACTATGGAAGAAGGCCATGGTTGAAGAAATGGATGCCTTGGATAAGAATGAGGCATGGGATATAGTTGATTTGCCAGCTGGAAGAAAGTATGTTGGTAGAAAATGGTTGTTTAAGAAGAAGTTTAATGCAGAAGCTAAAGTGGAGAAATACAAAGATCAGCTAGTAGCAAAAGGTTATTCCCAGGTAGAGGGAATTGACTTTGGTGATATTTTTTCTCCTGTTTCCAAGTTAACATCTATTAGATTTATTTTATCTATTGTTTTTTCTTTTGATCTTGAAGTGGAACAGATGGATGTGAAGACAACATTCCTATATGGAGATCTGGAAGAAGAAATCTACACGAAGCAGCTAGAAGGATTTGTAGTGAAGGGAAAGAAAGAGCTCGTATGTAAGATAAAGAAGTCACTATATGGTCTGAAGCAATCACCTAGGATGTGGTACCAAAATCTTGACACATACATCCTTGGATTGGGATTTGTAAGAAGCAGGGCTAATCACTGTGTATATTCCAAGAAGGTTGGTAATCACTTCATTTATGTAGTGTTGTATGTTGATGACATGTTGTTGGTAGGAAATAACATGGATGTTATCAAGAAGGTGAAATCCTAGCTATCCTCCAAATTTGACATGAAGGAGTTCGGTGCTGCTAACTTCATTCTGGGAATGGAGATTAAAAGAGATTGTGCAAATAGGAAACTCTGGTTGAATCAGAGAAAATATGTTGAGACGATATTGCAATGGTTTAATATGCATGGAAGTAAACTAATCAAGGTTACTATTCCTATAGGTGTAAAGTTATCTACAGATCAGTGTCCCAAGACACAAGAAGAAGAATAGGACATGTCCCATGTTCCATATGGCAGTGTCGTTGGCATTTTAATGTATGCATTGGTCTGTACTAGACCGGACATTGCACATGCATTGGGAGTTTTGAGCAGGTATATGTCAAAACCAGGGAAGGAGCATTGGACAACAATAAAGAGGGTCTTCAGGTATTTGCGTGGCACTACCAATTATGGATTGTGCTACCAAGGAAGACCAGGATTGGAAAGAGTGGTGGACATACATGGCTTTGTTGATGCAGACTGGGCTGGAGATCTGGATCGTAGAAGATCTACAAGTGGGTATGTGTTTAACCTATTTGGAGGAGAAATCAGTTGGATGAGCAAAAGACAGTCTGTAGTCGCACTCTCAACTACAGAAGTTGAATACATGGCAGCCACTCATGCAAGCAAGGAAGCAATATGGTTACAAAGATTGTGTTCAGGTATTGGGTTGGTACAACAAGCAGTGCGATTGGATTGTGACAGTCAGAGTGCAATCTTCTTGTAAAAGAACCCACCTTATTATTAAGAGACAAAGCATATTGATGTTCAGTATCTTTTTGTGAGAGACATGGTTGAGGAAAAGAAGGTGTTGCTGGAAAAGGTTGACACTTTGAAGAATGTTATAGATTCATTGACAAATTCTGTCAGCACATAAAAGTTCTCCTGGTGTAGAGTAACAATGGGCATTGTTGCCCTGGATTGTTGACTATATAATCCCCTGGACCCCTGGATGAAAAGAAAACAACAAGTTGGAGAATGTTGGGTATGTGTTATATTCTTTGCATGTGTGTGTGTGGGCGTGTCAGGTATGACAACTATGTCTGACGATCCCTTGTACTAGTGGCCTATTGTTTTTGGGCGGTTTTTGCTATTTTTAGCGGTTTTGTAAATTAATCATGGATTAAGGGATTAGGGTTTTGGTATCTATGGAATACCTAAAAAAATTGTATATATATTGTATAGTGAATGGTGAAATTCGATATAATGAATATAAGAAAGGTTTTCACGGTTGAGGGTTTCTGATATAAATCTCTGTGTACTATGTCAATGAGCCATTGATTAAATTTTTTTTTTCTTAAGAATCTATATGCATTTCTTTACTTCACAGGTTTAAAACTTACAATTAATATATTTTAAATTTGTCAAAATATATAAATATCTTTCATATTTTTATGAAATATTTCAATATTTTTTTATGAAAAAATTATTTCATTATAAAATATAAAAAGAAAATACCATGGCATGAAATAATTTGTCACCTTTGTTACAATGAAAGGGTTGAATATGAAAATCACTTTTTCCTAGAGTGCCCTTGTATCCACATGTTATTTGCATGAGAACATGTTAGTTGTATGAATCTCTCCACAAAAAAATACCACAAAATCAATGACATTTAGTCATAAATGGATTTAAGTAAGTTGTATGAATTTGTCCACAAAAAATACCATGAAATTGATCATAGTTAGTCATAAATGGATTTTAGTTAACTATTTTACAACTATAAGTCATAATTTCTTTTAACCCTTCCTTTTTGTTTTCTTGACAATCACAATTCGTAACACCAAAAAGTAGAATGCATAAATGCATACTCTAATTTTATATATGCTTATTTGGAAGGGATAGATTTACATATCAAGATCATATGCTATCAATGTCCTTAGAACACATATTATTCTAAGTTTCCTTCTATGTAATATATTACATCGGTTCAAAGTTTCTATCTTTTTCACAAAGAAAACACTTCGTTAGATTTATTTTTAAACTTCACCAAAACTTCCTTTTCGTAATGTGTTGAACACAAACCAACCTTGTCATGCAATGAACATACCCCAATGTTGCAATTTGATGAAAAAAACAAAATGTTACAATGTTACGAACATAGTAAAGTTGCAATGTGTCGAAAATAGTAACGTTACACAATGACAAACATAGTAACGTCAAAATCTGATGAACACAGGAACATTGCAATTTGTTGAATGTAGTAATGTCACAATCTGACAAAAATAAATTGACATCGATATGTGACGAACATATCCATGTCGTCACAATATGGATAGTAATGTCACAATGTGACAAACATTTCCAAACGTCGCAAAATGTCGAACATAGTAACACTGCAATCTACCAAACATTGTAATGTCACAATATGATGAACATATACGAATGTCACAATGTGACAAACATAGCCCTCTCATCACAATGTGACAAACATTTCCAAACGTCACAAAGTGTCAAACATAGTAACGTTGCAATCTACCAAACATAGTAATGTCACAATATGATGAACATATACGAATGTCACAATGTGACAAACATAGCCCTCTCATCACAATGTGATAAACATAAACAAACGTCGCAATGTGAAAAACATAGCCCTATCATTACAATGTGACAAACATATCCTCGCATTGCAATGTGACGCACATACTGTAACGTCCCATTGTGACATACATTTCCAAATGTTGCAATGGAACGAACACAACCCATTTTCACAAAATGATATACACAACCCAATGTGGCAATATGAAAAACATAGACCAACATTGCAATGAGATGAATATTTCCTGACGTCGCAATGTGACGAACATAACCCACTGTCAGATTGTGACAAACCTGTTCCAACTCCATAATGTGACAAAAATAAACCTTCGTTGTAATTTGATGACCATAACATTATGATGTCATGTGATGAACAAAAATTTATGTCACAATGTGACGAACAAAACCTGAGGTCACAATGTGAGGAACAAAACATGATGAGCATTTCAATGTAGTAGTGTCATAGTAAACTATGGTTAAACATAATCAATGTGGCCCACCATAATCAAATCCACATGGTAAATGAAGGTCATACATGGGCATCATCAACCCTAATAAACCTTAGTCAACCATAGTTAATAATGGTCATGGTTAACCACAATCAACCATGGTGAAGTACAACCATGATCAACCATAGTCAACCTTTTCTTCCCAAAGTCAACCATTGTCTACCAAAGTTAACCATGGTCATGGTCAACCATAATCAACCATGGTCATTTTCAATTAATGTATGAATGTGTTAGTACTTTAATAATGTATTATTAATCTATTACTACTTTAATAATGTATTTATTAAGATATTAATACTTTAATAATGCATTATTAATTTAAAATGTTACATTATATATTAATGTATTAATAGTTTAATTTTTCCATTACATTAACTTAATAATGTATTATTAATGTATTACTTTATCACTTATTAATACTTTATTAATGTATTAATACTTTATCAATGTATTAATTAATTAATACATTACATTATACATTAATGTAAATTAATACTTTAATTTATACATTACATTAATGCAATAATGTAATATTTTATTAATGTTTTAATGTAATAATATTTTATTAATGTATTTATTAAAAATGCATTAATGTATTAATTAATTAAATTAATACTTTTAATATACATTAATGTATTAATGTCATTCATAGTCGTGACCAAAAGACACCATGATCATGGTCAACCATAGTAAACCATGGTTATTTTCAATAAATGTATTAATGTATTATTACTTTAATAATGTATTATTAATGCATTACTCTATTTATGTATTGATACTTTATGAATACATTAATTAATAATTAATAAGCATATTAATGTCTTAATTGATTAATACATTACAATATTGATGTATTAATACTTTAATAATGTTTTAGTAAATATATTAAAGTATATTACTACTTTATTAATGTATTATTAATGCAATATTTTATTAATGTATTAATACTTTAACAATGTATTAATTTATAAATTAATTAATACATTATATTATTAATGTATCAATCAATTAATAAGTTTCTTTATACACTAATGTAATGTAATATCATTACATTATTGATGTATCATTAAGGTTACATTACATTATCAATGTATCAATAAATCTATCAATGTATACTTTAATGTATTAATACATTATTAATGTATTAATAATTTAATATGTTACATTATACATTAATGTATCAGTGTTTCAATTTATACAATATCATAATGTACCATAATGTAATATTGTATTAGTAATAACATTAAGGTCAATGTATTACTAGTTTATTACTTTATTATTAATTTATTAGAGTATTAATACTTTAGTAATGCATTTATTAATGTATTTAATTTGTTAATGTATTTAATGTATTATTAAGGTATTACTTTGTTAGTGTATTAATACTTTAGCAATGTATTAATTAATTAATACATTACATTATACATTAATGTAAATTAACTCTTTAATTTGTAGATTATTTCTATATATTAAATTAATGTAATATGTTACATTAATACATTAATAGATCATTAAGTTTAATACATTAATGTATTAGAGTAAAAAATTATTATTATTGCCACGGATGGGGTGTCACTTAGCTCAAGGAAGCCACGTGACCCTCCCGTGATATCAGCCATAAATATGGCCAACCGTCGTCCTTCACCCCAGTCTTGAATGGAGGGCGGCCCTAAAAGCTTGTAGAGGAAGGGAGGACAACTCCCCCACATCATATTAATGGACACCTCGATGATTAATGGAAGGAGGGGGGAGCTAACTATAGTTGGTAGCATTACAAGCATGTCCACCCCTCGGTTATCTATCCAGCTTGGCCATGGATTTCAACACTTCGCCTCAACGCTTTGTCACCTCGCTTTGCCCGGGAATTGTGTTTTGGCACAGTTGGTTCTCCTCTTTTTGGTATAGTTGGTTCTTCGCCCCCCAGGCTCTGCCATGCTGAGAGAGATGAAAGCCCAGACGAGGTCCTTCCTGGTATAGTCATGTATCCAGACAGAGACAACTGCATAATTTGGAGCGAGCTATGTCAATTGCCCAGACACAGTGAATTGTGCGACTTCACACTCCTCCAATGGCCTTCGTGGAGGAGGAATTCCCAGAGGAGCCAATCCATGTTCCACCGAAATACTTCCTCTACACGGTCTCAGATGATTACTTGCGCCCCAACACGACTATGGCGGTTATAGGTCTAAAGGTGACCATGGATGGTGCCACATGCATTGTTCAGGAAGACTTCCTCCACACAGTCTCAGTTACGCACATTCTCCCCAACACGAGTGAGGCAGTTATAGGAGAAACGATGACTATGGAGGGAGCCACTTGCACTATGCAGGAGGATTTCCCCATCTTGACACCACCGCTAAGAACAGTAAATAATTACAACCAACATCCAACCAACCTCTTCATCCAGGAGCAGTTGGAGCTTATTTTGACATCATAGAATATATGGCAAACCAAATCCATTGAGACACCATCATCAGTAGCCGCATTGACAGGATGTTTGATGCCCTCTCGAATGCACTTTCCAAACAGAGGTGCCCGACCTGCATGCAACGCTTTGTGCTCCAGCCCAACTATGGCACCCTTCAAAATGGTGCTCCAGATGACAGGTTCCATGGTTCTCACATCCCCTCTAATATCTAGATTTTCACAGTTCTATGAGCTCCGTCAGCACGATGATGGTGTTTTTTTTCTTGTCAATCTGGTCTAGTACTCTGCTCATTTCTTGCCTAGTTTTAATTTTCAGTGTTTATTAGCATGTTTAGCTTACACAGAGAGTTTTTCCAACACTACCATCTGCCACCTGCTCTAGTTTCCAATTGACAGGGAAAGTGACAGATGCCCCTTTTTGGCTGAAAGCGTAATAGGTGGCCATCTATTTTGGTTTCCACTAGTTTGGTGGAATAGGTGGCAAGCCAGTGACATGTATCAATTTTGTACAGTGACACCTCATTAATTACCTCTTATATATATATGTATATATATTATTTATTATTTATTATATTAATGTAATAATTAATTAATACATTAATTATGTATTAATATATCAATCGTCCTCCTCAAGGTATGTCCATCGTGAACTAGAAACAACTGCTTTATAAACATGGTTCATATAGGTAGATCACACATTTTCCACTTTTCCAAACTAATGACATATCAACCACTTTTATAAAGTAATTATTGCTAATTATAATCCAGGTTGATATAAATGTTACATAGATAATGTTTACATATTAACTTAAAAAACATAATATTTAAATAATAAATAATAATAATGTCAAAATATAAATTCAATGAAAATAATTAATATTAATAATGGGGAAATATTGGACAAAATGTATTATAATAATTCATTTTCTCCAATATTTCCCCTACCCCACCCTCAAGTTGGTGGGGTAGGGGAAATATTGGAGAAAATGTATTGAAGGTGGGGTGGGGGAATATTGGAGAAAATGTATTATAATAATACATTTTCTCCAATAATTTCATAACACATTTTTTCCAATATTTCTCCCACCCCACCCTCCTTTACATATTAATTTAAAAAAACATAATATTTAAATAATAAATAATAAAAATGTCAAAATACAAATCCAATGAAAATAATTAATATTAAAACAATAGTTTAATGGTTACCTAAAATTGCTTCAAAATCAAGTCATAACCACCATTGACTCAAGCGAGGATGGCATAAAGACGCCCAATCTTGGCTAAACTATTGGAGAATCATGGAAGAAACCATTTTGTAGAACAAAGATACTATTAAAAAATATGTCAAATCAAAATTTAAGGAAAAAATGTGGTGTGATAAAGAGTTAGAGGCAAAAAGAAAATTAAGGTATTATAAAGATGTAATCAACCCTGATCTAGAAGATCAAAATTATCTATCTGTTTTTCCAAGTGTAAAGAAAAAAATAAGCATTGCTAAGATAAAAACAAATTCTCACGAGCTCCATGGTGAAACTGGGCATTGGTCAATTCCTAAAACACCTTGGGATGAAAGAGTGTGTCACCTTTGTGACACTAAGAAGGTTGAAGATGAAAAGCACCTTCTCTTAGATTGTCCAGCCTATACCCATATTAGATCTCATTTTCAAACTATTGATCACACTACCAACCTTCCTATTCTCTTAACTCAACAAAAGTATGGTGATCTTGGAAAACTTCTCTTAATACTTAGCACAGAAACAAAATTCTAAAGAATCACAAGTAAACACTTAGCCTCTTAAGGTCCGATAGACCAATTAAGTCTTAGTAGACATTAATCATCATCATCATCATCATAAAAAATGTTAATATAAAAATAAAATGATAAGAGCAACATAGATGATGATAACCCATATTATTTATAGCTTTATCCTGAAAAAAAATAATTATAAGATTCATAAATTTTCACTCTATATGCTATTTTAGAAATAAATATAAACTCAAATGAAAAAGAGCTTTAAAAACAGAAAAATATTTCATAAAACAAGATAAAGTAAAAATGAATCTTAAAAAATATAAAAATAATTTTAAATTAAAATAAAAAATAATATAAAAACGCATAAAAATCATATCATTTCAAATTTCAAATTATTGTTTTTTTCATTTTTAAATAGTATTATTAAAAATTAATAAAATTACATCAACATCATATCTCTAAAAATATTCTAATATAAAAAATGAAATGATAAAAGCAACATAGAATGATAAAATGATAAAATACAAATCCAATGAAAATAATTAATATTAAAACAATAGTTTAATGGTTTACCCATTACATTATAAAAATTGCTAATATAAAAATAAAATGATAAAAGCAACATTGATGATGATAACCCGTATTATTTATAGCTTTATCCTGAAAAAAAATAATTATAGGATTCATAAATTTTCACGAAATAAATATAAACTCAAATGAAAAACAGTTTGAAAAACAGTTTAAACAACAGAAAAATATTTCATAAAACAAGATAAAGTAAAAAATAATCTTAAAAAATATAAAAATAATTTTAAATTAAAATTAAAAATAATATAAAAAAACATAAAAATCATTTCATTTCAAATTTCAAATTATTATTTTTTTTAAATAATATTATTAAAAATTAATAAAATTACAGGAACATCATATCTCTAAAGATATTTTCATAATTTTTTTTATTAAAAATTAATAAAATTACATGATCATATCTCTAAAAATATTTTCATTACTTCTATAGTGTCAAAACTCAAAACCATATCAATTTTTTTTATATAATATAATATTATTTTATTTGTAATTTATATCAATTATGTTTCTAATTTTTAATATTACTAATTTTTATGGTGAAAAAATGAAAATAATTACATCACCGCAATTATATATATATATATATATATATATCTATATATAGATATATTTGTCTTACTCTAAAATGTTTAGATGATTTTGTCCCTTTTAGATTAAGTTAGGATTGTTTTATTCACGACTAGGTAGTTCCTTTATGAGTGTGGGATAGATAGTACATGGTTTAGATAGTAATGTAGTATCTCCATTTTCTAAAGTTAAAAGTGGTTTAAATTTGGTTGGAACTATAGTGAAAGTTAAAGTTTCATTTATACGATGGAAATTTTACTTTTAAATATTTTGACTATTTTCAAATAAATCTAAATTTTTGAGTTAAAAAAAAATTACAATTAACAAATATAAAATTTTAACTCACTTTTAAAAACAATTAACACATATAAAACTTTAACTCACTTTTAAAGACAATTGAATGCCACATAATCCACACCCACTATCATATTCTTAATGCAAGTTTGCACATTCTTTTGTATTAGTCAAAGGGATTCATTTTTCTTTAAAAAATTAACTACATTTAAACGATACCTTGCTCCTAATCTAAGTATACATCCATCCCATCGCACTTGTTAAAGAGATTCATTTTCCTTTGAGTGATCATTACCTACATGAAGAACTTCAAATCCATAGCATGGTTACCTTTGGCGAAAAGGTATTACTTCAAATGATGATCTAGAGAAAAAAGTTATTTGATATCTATGTTGGGCTAAATATTGAATTTCAACTCTTAAATGTTAAAAAATGCACATGTTTATACTAAGTATATTTTACAATCTTTTTTTGTAAATATGGAAATTTGACTCATTGATGGAAAAGAAAAACTTGCGTATATTATTATTCATGAGGAGTAGATTATATTAATATAAAATATGTTTTTATTAAATATTTAAATTCATTAAATTTGATGATGGATAACAATTGAGAAGGTATTTTAAAAAATATAGGTTTATATTATTATTTATTTGAGAAATATTTCTTATAATAATAATAATAATAATAATAATAATAATCTTGTTTGTGGGACAAGGGACCCCCCTCCGTTGTGATTTGACTGGTAAAGTCTACGGAGGTATACATACCCTACCCCCCTCTGGATTTTAACTTGTGACCTCTTAAGAGGAAACACATGTTCTTAACCATTAGGCCCACTTAGGCTATATATTAATATAGGATATATTTTTCTCTTGATTTATGTATGAAATCTTGGAATTCATCCTTTGACATTTTGACTATTTTTTTCTCTACAACTTCTATTTTATTTGTACGAGTTACGATTTTCTTAGGGCTATAAGCAATCATCATAGCAAGTACCATTTCTAAAGCAAGGAGATAGAACATAACTATATATATATATATATATATATATATATATAAACACAGACTTTACCGAAAGGTTTATAGCATAAATCAACTTGAGACCCTAGAAGTCTATACTATTCTTAAAATCAAAACCTGGACTATGGACAAGTTCCCTTTTGTTGTAGGGCATGCTATGAAATAGGGGATATTGTTGCTTACTGCAACAAGCTCTCTAAGGGTTGTTGAAATCTAAAATAAAATAAAAAAATGCACATGGGGAGATGGTGTGAAGGAGGAACACTAATTGATTAGACCTCCAATGTACCCAAAACTACAACCTATACAATCAGTTCCAACTTTGAATGATGCATCTATTGTGGAAGCTAGTCATATGAAAGAACTCCCTAATTCCCCTTCTCATGTGAGGAATTCTCTTTCATTGGAAATGATGTGAGAACGTCCTTTTGAATAAGCAGACATCTCTTAGCCCATCTCCCAAAATCATGTGAGTTGAGGAAAATTGGGCAGAACAAATGATATATGAAGAGGCACTACATCATGATAAACTGGAACTACATGGCCTAGTAATGCCTCCTGGAATCAAAGGAGGAACTAAATATAGTATTCAATAAGAAGAAAATTCTATCTCTACAAATACCGACACCAAGAAATCGACACCAAAACTTATTTTATATAGTATTGTTTCTACATTTTCTTATGTTCATAATTTTTCCACATTTACTCATGTATTCTAGGTTATAAAAAAATTATAGGCATATTGATTAATAAGTATCATACCATGTAGCTATATTAGTATCATACCAACTCTAGGAAATGATTAATAAGTAGCATGCTAATTAACTAGCAACATTTCCCAACATGTCTCTAGTTCACACTAGCCTCATGATCATAGGTTGTATTTCAATTGTAGGCATCCAAAGGTTCTTACAATGGAACTGTGTTCATGAAATGGAATATGAGAAGAGTGAATGAATGAGAAAACCCCCCCGATTCCCCAAAAATATTGCACAAGATATATTATTCCTTGCATAGAGAGTATGTTCCCTCTCAAGAAGCTTGGAAAATAAATCAAGGAGAACACAAGAAAAAAATGTAGAGAGAACTTGGGAAATGACACTTCAGAATAACAATAAAATAATATTTTGTTATGATCTAATACCTTAAAAACGTTAAGAAGTCAATGGATACAATCCACTTCGAGGGGGAAACCTCCTTTTTCTTATATCCAATTTAGAATACAATATGAGATGTGATAAGAGGACCCTAACACTATGTCTCCTTGATATGTATAAGAGACAAAGGGTACAATTATAATGAAAGAGTGCAATGAAGGGTTCTAGTGGACATACAAATATAACACTAGAAATGTAATCATTGAATATCTAGGTCTTAATAAGGGGTTTTATACATAACATGAGGCTTTGTCTAGGGTTTAATATGCCCCTCCCCTTCAAAAAAGTGTTTTCCTCAAATTTTAACTAATTACGGTTGTTTTTGCATGAATAAATCGTCTTCGCGTGTTTCCTCTTCCATGGGTAGGTTCTTCCATTTGATGAGGTACTAAGTAATTGCTCGATTTCTAGGCTGCTTAATCCTTGTTTCAAGTATTATTTATGGTTCTAGTATGATTTTCCCTTCTTCATTCATCTCTAGAAAAATAGTTTGGACTAGGATCTTGTGGCTGATTTCCTCTTTTAAGAAAGAAGCATGGAAGATTGGATGCACATGTGAAGATGGAGGAAACTCCAATATTTAATCCATACTTCCAATCATTTGAAATTTTTTTATAGAGCTTATAATTTTGGGTGTTAATATATTATGCTTCTTTTGTTGCTGGAGGGACATTTGTTTATATGGATATAGTCTCAAAAATACGTAATCCCCCACTTCAAATTCCCTTTCATTATGATTTTGATAAACTTGGTGTTTCATCCTACTTTGTGTCATAACCAAGTTTTCCTTCAATATTTTCAGAACCTCTTGTTGGTTGTAAAAACCCCAACCACTTGCTAGGCTATGCCACTTAAAATTTCAAACTATGATACTAATTTAAATCATAAAAATACTCTGCAAATGCACAGATTCATACAAAATAATAACATAAATACACATGCAACATACACGGGAAAAATCCATGAAAACAAATGCATAAATATTAACACAACATATGAATTAACGAACAATTGACACTTATATTTGATTTAAAAGAACATGAACTGCGTGCAAACCTTCTAGGTTCCTTCGAGCCTTAGAACACACTACTCATAACTCTCAGTAGTGGACTCTCAGTAGTGGGTCACTCTTGAGCTAGGACTAAACTCCACCTGGGTAAAGGATTCCTAACTCGGCTAAGGCATCTTAGATAGTAGGAAAACTCAGTCACAAGTTCCAACTCAAACTAAAATCCTATAGTCCCCGATTCTCCACATGCATGTCCAACCCTAGGAAGTGTGCCCCTTCTCTGCTCAACAGTCCCTCAACTACCCCACTTCCTTTTTGGGGCTTCAACAACATGCTAGACCTCAAGTGTTAGAGCCTTGTAGCTCCAGTTTGGCACCTAGGGAATCAATTCCCTCACCTGGAGAGAATGATCATGGGCCTGAAAACTCACCTCTTCAATATCCTAATGGATTGATAATCCGCTTCTTCAGTCTAGCTCCAAATTTAACTAGGGTACAAGTGATGATAACAATAGGGTAATGCTAAAAGATCAGTGAGTGAAGGAACGATGATCGAATGATAAGAAAATGAATTGATTCCAAACTATATGTATGGAGATTCCGAACTTGACACTTGTCATGTTTAGAACTACCTTGGGCCCACTTGTCCCCATCCTTAGAAATTAGTATAAAATAATTATATATACTTTATAATTTAATGAATATTAAGATAATATTCCTTTCTGCTTAATGCCCCCTAGCTTAGCTCCTTATTCTTAAATTTTATCCCCCTTTCCCTATCTAGTGGAGTTTATCCCCCCATACTCTTTTAAATGGTTGGTCTGCAACAATGATGTGTTTTCATTAATATTTTCATGTGACTACATATTACAATGATGGATCTCTAGCCATTTAACATTTGGCTCTCTAGCCTAATAACCACACAAGAAATTTGGCCTCAATACACATATACAAAAAGGCACTCTGGCCCCAAAACCACACACTTACTTGAGTGTACGCAAAACTAAAAATGGTGCAAACCCTTCCTTTAGTGCGCAATACTCGTACACTTACAAAGGTGCGTGATACATTATAAAATGTGCACACTCCTTTGGTATGATATTCTCATGCACTAACTCAATGCATGGAAAATCGTACCAAAGATTTTGTACCATCAACTCACCAACTTATGTGTAAAATTTCATTTACATTTACAATCAATACCCACGGCTCACTAGCATATATGTTCATTTATATGTACAATTCTGGTTCAGTCGAGGGGTATTAAATTCCCCTCCCTCTTATTGATGCACTGTCCTCAGTGCAGTATATACACATATACAATCAAAACTTAAAAAGTATTAAAAAATATGAGGGTATTCTACCCGCATAGCATCCTCATGCTCCCAAGTGTCATCTTCAGGACTGTACTAGGTCCATTAGACCTTTACTAGCTCTACGACTCGATTATGGAGCTTCTTGATATTTTGGTCCAATATGCACACCAGATGCACTTGAAAGTCACCCTCTTACTCCACCTAAATCACATTCCAATCAATGACATGATTAGCATCAAGTACATACTTTTTAAGAAATGATACATGGAATACATTATGAATACACATTGATACATGTGATGAAAGAATATATGTTATAGGACCAATCCTTTATAGGATTTCAAATGGCCCACAATAATGAGTTTCCAGCTTTGAACAATTTTCCAACTTTAGGGAACTTCTCCTGGGCTTTACTTTTAAGAACACATGGTCACTCAATTTAAATTCTTTGTGAGATATTTGTTCAAGAACACAGGTATTCCAACATAGGATGAACAACTTCAATAACCACTCACACAACCATATAAAATGTCAACACAACATTGTTTTGATGTGGTAAAACCCCTACTGGGAAACATCCACAACCCCAGCCAATGCGGCCACTTGGAGCAATTTATTAATGCAAAAGAAAAAAAATACAAATAGATTTTACAAGAGAGTTTTTCACAATCGATCATCAACAAATGACCCTCCATGCTCTTTAAATAGATATCATGGATGAATGGGGTGTTAAGCCATAGATCAATAGTTGTTAAGATCAAGGAGAATATGAACCGTCAGATCACTCTATATTTGGAACATATCGTGACTGTCGGATTTCCTAACTACAAATAAATACTAAATAAACACACTAAGAAACACACTTTTACCTAACGGCACATTAGACCAAGTAGATATTAACTAACTCCTAAGTGTCTAACTATCCTAACATCCCCCCTTAAGAAAAGCTTGGGATAAGATTGAAGGATTTACAATAGTGACATAATAGGATAAAGAAGGAGGCATTAGAGCGTGCCCCCCCTTAATGAAAAATTCATGAACTCCTAACGTAGATCGAAGTTTGAAAAACTTAGCTTCTATAAGAGACTTCGTGAGAATGTCCACAACTTGATCTTCTGTAGGGAAAACGAGAACTTCAATAACTTGATCATGAATGAGATTTATGATGAAGTGCATGTATATATCGATGTGTTTGCTTCGTTGATGTTGAACTGGGCCTTTGGCGATCTTGATGACACTATGATTATCGCACTAAATGTTGGTCAGATGTTGTTGCTGGAATCCAAACTCTGAAAGAATCTCTCGAAGCCATAAGGCTTCCTAACTTGCATTTACCGCTTCTCAGTGCTCTGCTTCTGCTGAAGAAAGTGAAATAACCTATTGTTTCTTACAAGCCCAAGTGACAGGTCCTGAACCAAGGTTGAAAACATAACCTCCAGTAGAATTTCGATCATCAGGGTCGTATGACCAATCTAAATCATTGAATCCAACCAATAAAGGAGTCCCCCTTGATTTGTAATGTATCCCAAACTGAATTGTACCATTGACATAGCGAAGTATCCTTTTAGATGCTTTCCAATGGCTTTCATGGGGTGTTTTCATATACCAGGAAACAAGACCAACAACAAAGGAAAGATCAGGATGGGTATGAGTCAAGTATAAGAGGCTACCAACTAACTGACAATACAAGGTGGAATCAACTTCAGGAGAAGTAAAAGTGGCAACAAGATTGACTCCATACTAGAAGGGAGAATGGGCTAGTTTACAATTGTCAATGTGAAAGTGATGAAGAAGGTCACAAGCATACTTAGATTGGGAAAGAAAAATTCCTTCATTGATTCGCAAAACTTGGAGGCCAAGAAAATAGTGCAAAAAACCTAAGTCTGTCATTTCAAATTTCTTCTTAAGGCTAGTTTTCACATGGTTTAAGAGTTTTGAGTCATTTCTAGTAAGGATAAGGTCATCAACATAAAGGAAAAGGATTATGAGATGGCTTCCTACTTTATTTGTATAGAAGTTAGGATCAAACTGACATCTAGAGAATCCAATGGTAATAATAAAGTTTTCCATTTTGGCATACCAATCTCGGGGAGTTTGCTTAAGACCATAAAGAGATTTCTTAAGGTGACAAACAAGGCTAGAGTCATTCTAGACATAGCCAGGAGGTTGTTCCATGTAGATTTCTTCTTTCAAATCTTCATGCAAGAAGGAGGATTTAACATCCATCTGATGGACCTCCCATTTATGTGAGGCAACAAGGGCAAGAACAAGGCAGATAGAATTCATTTTGGCTACAAGGGAAAAGGCTTCATTATAGTCAATTCCTTCAACTTGGGAAAATCCTTTGGAAACTAACCGAGCCTTTTTTCTTTCAAAACTTCCATTTGATGCATACCTATTTTTGTAGACCCATTTACATATAACAAGTTTTCTTCCTTTTGGAAGAGGTACAAGATCCCAAGTATTGTTTTCCATTAAAGAACGATACTCTTCATTCATTGTTGTATCCCAATCTGGATGGCCTAAAGCTTCTGCAAATGTTTTTGGATGAACAGTCTATGAACTTGAGAAAAAAGAGAAGAGGCTCGCTATAAATTTGAACATGTCCGATGTTGATCTGAAGGATCATCGACAAGATCACCAACGACTTCTCGTGTTGAACGGGCCCATTAGGGAAGTGGTGGAGCTGGAGTTGGTGTTGGTTTAGGTTCAAAGAACTCATTTGAAGGAATGTAAGCAGGAGGAGGTGGATTTTCATCCTCGCTACCATCATCTGAAGAAGAAACCAGAACATAAGAAGGAACAATCGCCGAAGATGGCTCGCAGGCCGAAGAAGGCACAAACGTCAAATTAGGCCCTCAGGCTAAGATATTTTCATCAAATGCAACATCTCTTCTAATAATATTTTCATTACAATGTGGTTGAATAAGTCTATAACCTTTGACATCTTTAGAATAACCAAAAAATATACACTTTTCACTTTCAGGCTACAATGCTTTCATTTTCTCATCAGGAGTGTGAGCCCATGCTATACTGCCAAATACACGAAAGTGACTAACATCTGGTTTAATTTTAGTCCTAGCTTGTTCCAGTGTTATATTTGTAAGAGGCTTTGTGGGAGTGTGATTTACTATGTAATTTTCACATTTTATGGCTTATTCCCAATACTTTAGACTCAGTCCCTTAGATTGGATCATACAATTATCCATTTCTTTTAATGTGCGATTCTTTCTCTCAGCAACACCATTTTGTTGTGGTGTATATGGAACATTTTTTTCATTTGGATTCCCTATGTAGTGCAATAACTTGTAAAATTATTGTTCACATATTTTCCTCCATTATCTATACTTATCCTTTGAATTTGATGTCCAAATTGCTTTTCATGATCACTTCTTCTAAAGTTGTTATCTTATTGAAAGATTTGGACTCATCATGACCATGTTTATCACAAAATTTGCAATGTCTGTGAGTCTTCTTATTTTTATGTTTTCCTCCTTTATCACAATTAGAAGATGAAATTGGCTGAGTGGGTTTGGGACACTTATGTTGCTTGTTGTTGTGGCGAGGATGTTGCTTCTTGGGATTCTTAGGTTTATCTCTCTAATGGACGACTAAGGCTTTGTTAGAGGTACATGGAGTGTTGATCACTCCAAGTTATACAAGATTATCTTGATCTCTAATCAAAGCATCACAAAAGTTCTCAAGATTGGGTTTTTGATAAGCTTCCCTTAGAGCCTCTTGCATGGCATAAAAGGTAGATACAAACATAGAATATGCACTACCTAGCTTAGAAAGAATAAGATAGATGCAATGATCTTCTTTTATCTTTATCACACATTCTTCACATAAAGTTATCATTGTTTTAAACTTAGATAGATAGTATTCAATGCAAGAAAAAAATACTTGGACTTAAATTCAATACTTGATTTTCTAATTGTTGTGCTCGAATAATATTGTGTTTACCAAACACAGATTCAATCTTTTCCCAGTCTTCTTTGGGTTTATCAATTGATTATAGGTGGAATCTTAAATCAGGAGAGATGGAAATGCTGATTAATCCACGTTCTTTTCCATTCCTATTATCCCATTTGAATTTATTATAGGCATCAGTGGGTGTTGCATCCTTTCCCAAGGTAATCCGGTACAAGCCTTTACCTCTTAATAAATTCTTCATATGGGATTTTCATTGGAATTTGTTAGTGCTGGTAAGAAAAAGATTACTTGACGAATCCATATTAAATATGTAGATAATATGGATTAAAAAAATGAAACTGATGATTTGGATGGAAAGATCTCAAAAAATTAGGCGGTTTTAAAAAAAAAACGGCACTGAAAAAGGACTTCAGATGTGAAAGTTATGTCATTTTTACAAAAAGGCATAAGCGGTAACAAAAGGACCACGTGATGGTGTAAGTTGCTTTATGAAGTGACCCACTTTTATAAAAAGAAGTGGGGATCACTTTTAAAATGAAGTTACTCTATAAAATACAAGTTGCATGAAAAATAAATAACTCTAAAATATTAAAACTACTTATAGTGAGGAGCATGAACTTTAAAAAAAAAAGAAAAAAGAGACTTGAACTCAAGACCTCTTACTTAATAAGAAAATTTTTAACCAAATGGTATAGAAAAACATATTGTATTGTTTAGGAGGATGATTTTTTTTTTTGTTGATATCCTTGGAGAGTGTGCTAAAAAAAATTATTTTCACACAAGAAAACATTTTCTCTTCTTGATGACAACAAGGACTAGATCTTGGTTAGCTTACCCAAAAAATGCACCTTTTCCTATTTGTTTCTGATTTTTCAAGATCACACAGGGAGTGGGGAAAATAGAATACATAGATATAAAAGAGTATCAACTCAGAAACAAAGAATATAAAACCGAAATAATATCTTGAAAAAATTTAAAACTTGTGTATTCAGGCTTTATACCTCCGGATCTAGCTAAAATGATCGCATATTGGGAAAACGAAAACCTTTTTGAGTGAAACAAAAAGTGTTCCTAAATGAAACGAGTGCTCCATATGTAATGGAATAGTCTTCTTATCCTATAAATGTACAAAAATGGCAGAATACAAAGATGATACAACTCGGCTTCACGATCTCGATCTACAACAAGAGTGGGTCCTCAAACATGCTCTGATACCGTGTTCGAAAACACAGGTATTCCAATAGAGTATGAACACCTTCAATAACCACTCACACAACCAGATCAAAGATCAACACACCGATGTTTTGACGCGGTAAACCCCTTACGAGGAAACATCCACGGGCCTAGCCAATGCGTCCACTTGGAGCAGTTTGTTAATGCAAAAGATAAAAGATTACAACGAGATTTTATAAGAGATTTTCTCACAATCGATCATCAGAAAATGACCCTCCATGCTCTTTAAATAGAGATCTTGGACTGATCAATTGTTAATCCATATATCAATGGTCATTAAGATCGAGGAGAATATGAACCGATAGATCACTCTATATTGGGAACATATCGTGACCGTCAGATTTCCTAACTACAAATGTATACTAAAGAAACACACTAAGAAACACAATTTTACTTAACGACACATTAGACCAAGTAGATATTAACTAACTCCTAAGTGTCTAAATATCCTAACATTATTCCTCTATCAACACAATGTTTCTACATGTCTTGGGCAACCTTTAAATTCTATTTAATTTTCATCATTTTCTCTTCCATTTCTCTAAGAAATTATAGCCCAACCACTACACTGTCTACTGAGATTTCCCAGCTTACCATTATGTTTCACTTTGTGCGATAAAGTGCCTCAAATGGGATCATATTTAGAGATGTTGTTTACCCATTGTTATAAGAAAAATCCACCAAATGCCAATAATCCTCCCATTTGGATAGTTTATCCATCAAATGCATTCTTAGCATGTCTTTTATCACTTCATTCACCCTTTCTATTTTCCCATCTAACTCTAGATGATAAGTTGTGCTAAATTTCAGATTTGTTTTGAATGCCTTAAATAATCCTTTCCAAAAATTTGATGTTAATTTTGGATCTCTGTCAGACACAATTTTCTTGGGTATACCATGTAGTTGAGAAATTTATCTCATATGAATACAAACAATGTTGGATGCCTTGTGAGTGAGATTTACTGGAATAAAATGGGTAGCTTTAGTAAGCTTATCCACCACTATCATGATCTAATCACGTTTCTTGTTTGTTCTGGGAAGTTTGGCGATGAAATCCATTGTTACCACTCCCCATTTCCCCTCATTAAGGAGAAATGGATATAGAAAACCAATTGGTTGTCTATGCTCATCCTTGACCTTTTGGAATTCCATACACATGGCAATAAAATCAATAACTTCTTTTTGCATGCCTAACCAATAATATTGGCTCTTGACCACTCCAATAGTTTTATGGTAACTTGGGTTCCAAGCATAAGGCACATTATGAATTTCTCTCAAGATCATATTTTTCAATTCCCAAGAAATTGGCACACAAATTTTTCCCTTGTACATGAGAATTTCATCATTTTCTAGCTTATAGTCTTCAATTTTCTGCTGTAAATTATCTCATTGTAATTTTGTCTTTATTTCCATATATCGTAGGTTTGATTTTGTATTTAAATTCTCTGTGAGCTATTTGTTCTAGAAAAAAGGTATTCCAACAGAGGATGGACAAATTCAATAACGACTCACACAACCATATAAAATATCAACACACCGATGTTTTGACGTGGTAAAACCCCTACAGGGAAGCATCCATGGCCCCGACCAATGCAGCCACTTGGAGCAGTTTATTAATGCAAAATAAAAAAGATTACAGATAGATTTTACAAGAGAGTTTCTCACAATCGATCATCAACAAATGATCCTCCATTCTCTTTAAATAGATATCATGGACCAATGGGGTGTTAAGCCATGGATCAATGGATGTTAAGATCAAGGAGGATATGAACCGTCAGATCACTCTATCTTGGGAACATATCATGACCATTAGATTTCCTAACTACAAATGCATACTAAATAAACACACTAAGAAACACACTTTTACCTAACGACACATTAGACCAAGTAGATATTAACTAAGTCCTAAGTGTCTAAATATCCTAACATCCACCCTTAAGAAACACTTGGGATAGGATTGAAGGATTTACAATAGTGACACAATAGGATAAGGAAGGAGGCATTAGAGCCTACCCCCCCTTAATGTTTTCTTCATGAACTCCTAACATAGATCGAAGTTTGTAAAACTTAGCTTCTATAAGAGACTTCGTGAGAATGTACGCAACTTGATCTTCTGTAGGGAAAATGAGAACCTGAATAACTTGATGATGCATGAGATTTATGATGAAGTGCATGTATATATCGATGTGTTTTCTTCGTTGATGTTGAACTAGGCCTTTGGTGATCTTGATGACACTCTGATTGTCGCACCAAATGTTGGTCGGATGTTGTTGCTAGAATCCAAACTCTGAAATAATCTCTCGAAGCCATAAGGCTTCCTGACTTGCATTTACCGTTGCTCGGTGCTCTGCTTCTGCTGAATAAAGTGAAATAACCTATTGTTTCTTACAAGCCCAAGTGACAGGTCCTGAACCAAGGTTGAAAACATAATCTCCAGTAGAATTTCGATCATCAAGGTCGTATGACCAATCTGAATTAGTAAAACCAACCAATAAAGGAGTCCCCCTTGATCTGTAATGTATCCCAAACTGAATTGTACCATTGACATAGCGAAGTATCATTTTAGCTGCTTTCCAATGGATTTCATGGGGTGTTTTCAACCGGGAAACAAGACCAACAAAAAAGGAAAGATCACAATGGGTATGATTCAAGTATAAGAGGCTACCAACTAACTGACGATACAAGGTGGAATCAACTTCTGAAGAAGTACAAGTGGCAACAAGATTGACTCCAGACTGGAAGGGAGAAGGGGCTAGTTTACAATTCTCCATGTGAAAGTGATGAAGAAGGTCACAAACATACTTAGATTGGGAAAGAAAAATTCCTTCATTGGTTTGCAAAACTTGGAGGCCAAGGAAATAGTGAAAAAAAACTAAGTCTGTCATTTCAAATTTCTTCTTAAGGCTAGTTTTCACATGGTTTAAGAGTTTTGAGTCATTGTCAGTAAGGATAAAGTCATCAACATAAAGGACAAGGATTATGAGATGGCTTCCTACTTTGTTGGTATAGAACTTGGGATCAAATTGACATCTAGAGAATCCAGTGGTAATAATAAAGTTGTCGATTTTGGCATACCAATCTTGGGGAGCTTGCTTAAGACCATAAAGATATTTCTTAAGATGACAAATAAGGATAGAGTCATTCCAGACATAGTCAGGAGGTTTTTCCATGTAGATTTTTTCTTTCAAATCTTCATGCAAGAAGGAGGATTTAACATCCATCTAATGGACCTCCCATTTATGTGAGGCAACAAGGGAAAGAACAAGGCAGATAGAATTCATTTTGGCTACAAGGGAAAAGGCTTCATTATAGTCAATTCCTTCAACTTGGGAAAATCCTTTGGAAACTAACCGATCCTTTTGTCTTTCAACACTTCCATCTGATGCATACTTATTTTTGTAGACACATTTACATCTAACATTTTTTCTTCCTTTGGAAGAGGTACAAGATCCTAAATATTCTTTTCCATTAAAGAACGATACTCTTCATTCATTGTTGTATCCCAATCTGGATGGCCTGAAGCTTCTGCAAATGTCTTTGGATCACGAGTCTATGAAACTTGAGAAAAAAGAGAAGAGGCTCGCTAGAAATTGGAATGTGTCCGATGTTGATTTGAAGGATCATTGACAAGATCACCAAAGACTTCTCGTGTTGAACGGGCCCATCAAGGAAGTGGTGGAGTTGGAGCTGGTATTGGTTTAGATTCAAAGAACTCATCTAGAGGAATGTAAGCAGGAGGAGGTGGATTTTCATCCTCACTGCCATCATCTGAAGAAGAAACCAGAATATAATAAGGAAAAATCGTCGAAGATGGCTCACAGGCCAAAGAAGGCACAAACGTCGAATTAGGCTCGCAGGCTAAGATATTGTCATCAAATGTAAGATCTCTTCTAATAATATTTTCATTACAATGTGGTTGAATAAGTCTATAACCTTTGACATCTTTAGAATAACCAAAAATTATACACTTCTCACTTTCAGGCTACAATGCTTTCCTTTTCTGATTAGGAATGTGAGCCCATGCTATACTGCCAAATACACGGAAGAGACTGGCATCTGGTTTAATTTTAGTCCAAGCTTGTTCCAGTGTTATATTTGTAAGAGGCTTTGTGGGAGTGTGATTTACTATGTAATTTTCACATTTTATGGCTTATTCCCAATACTTTAGACTTAATCCCTTAGATTGGATCATACAATTATCCATTTCTTTTAATGTGTGATTCTTTCTCTCAACAACACCATTTTGTTGTGGTGTATATAGAACATTTTTTTTCATTTGGATTCCCTATGTAGTGCAATAACTTGTAAAATTATTGTTCACATATTTTCCTCCATTTTTTGTACTTAACCTTTGAACTTGATGTCCAGATTTCTTTTCATGATCACTTCTTCTAAATTTGTTATCTTCTTGAAATATTTGGACTCATCATGACCATGTTTATCACAAAATTTGCAATGTTTGTCAGTCTTCTTATTTTTATGTTTTGCTCCTTTATCATTATTAGGAGTTGAAACTGGCTGAGTGGGTTTGAGACACTTATGTTGCTTGTTGTTGTGGCAAGGATCTTGCTTCATGGGATTCTTAGGATTATCTCTCTAATGGAAGACTAAGGCTTTGTTGGAGGTACCTGCAGTGTTGATCACTCCAAGTTATACAAGCTTATCTTGATCTCTAATCAAAGCATCACAAAATTTCTCAAGAGTGCATTTTTGATAAGCTTCCCCTAGAGCCTCTTGCATGGCATAAAAGATAGATACAAACACAGAATATGCACTATCTAGCTTAGAAAGAATAAGATATATGCAATGATCTTCTATCTTTATCTTACATTCTTCACATAAAGTTATGAATGTTTTAAACTTAGATAGATAGTCTTCAATGCAAGAAAAAATACTTGGACTTAAATTCAGTACTTGATTTTCTAATTGTTGTGATCGAATAATATTGTGTTTACCAAACACAGATTCAATCTTTTCCCAAGGTTCTTTGGGTTTATCAATTGATTGAAGGTGGAATCTTAAATCAGGAGAGATGAAAATTACGATTAATCCACATTCTTTGTCATTCCTATTATCTCATTTGACTTTCTTATAGGCATCAGTGGGTGTTGTTTCCTTTCCCAAGGTAATCCGGTACATGCCTTTACTTCTTAATAAATTCTTCATATGGGATTTTCATTGGAAGTAGTTAGTGCTAGTAAGAAAAAGATTACTTGAATAATCCATATTAAATATGTAGATAATATGGATTTAAAAAATAAAACTAACGATCTGGATGGAAAGATCTCAAAAAATTAGGTAGTTTAAAAAAAAAAAGGCACTGAAAAAGGACTTCGGATGTGAAAGTTATGTCCTTTTTAAAAAAAAGACCCTTTTATAAAAAGAAGTGAGGATCACTTTTAAAACGAAGTTACTCTATAAAAGAAAATTTGCATGCAAAATAAATAACTCTAAAATATTAAAGCTACTTATAGTGAGGAGCGTGAACCTTAAAAAAAAGAGAGAGAGAGAGACTTGAACTCAAGACCTCTTACTTAATAAGGAAGCTTTTAACCAAATGGGTTAGAAAAAAATATTGTATTGTTTAGAAGGAGGATTTTTGTTTTTTTTGACATCCTTGGAGAGCGTGCTAAAAAAAAATATTTTCACACAAGAAAACATTTTTGCTTCTCGATGAAAACAAGGACTAGATTTTGGTTAGCGTACAACAAAAATGCACCTTTTCCTATTTGTTTATGATTTTTCGAGATCGCACAGGGCGCAGGGAAAATATAATACACAGATCTAAAAGAGTATCAGCTCGGAAACAAAGAATATAAAACCAAAATAATATTTTGCAAAAATTAAAAAATTGTGTATTCAGGCTTTATACCTCTGGATATAGCTAAAATGATCGCATATTGGGAAAACATAAACCTTTTCTAGTGAAACAAAAAGTATTCCAAAATGAAATGAGCACTCCGGACATAATGGAACAGTCCTCTCAATCTATAAATGTACAAAAATGGTAGAAAACAAAGATGATACAACTCGGATTCACGATCTTGATCTACAACAAGAGAAGGTCCTCGAACATTCTCTGATACCATGTTCGAAAACACAAGTATTCCAATAGAGTATGAACAACTTCAATAACCACTCACACAATGAGATCAAAGATAAACACACTGAGGTTTTGACGTGGTAAACCCCCTATGGGGAAACATCCATGGGCCCAACCAATGCGTCCACTTGGAGCAGTTTGTTAAGGCAAAAGAAAAAAGATTACAGAGAGATTTTACATGAGATTTTCTCACAATCGATCATCAGAAAATGACCCTCCGTGATCTTTAAATAGAGCTCATGGACCGACCGGGTGTTAATCCATATATCAATGGTTGTTAAGATCGAGGAGAATATCAACCGACAGATCACTCTATATCGGGAACATATCGTGACCGTCAAATTTCCTAACTACAAATGCATACTAAAGAAACACACTAAGAAACACAATTTTACTTAACGACACATTAGACCAAGTAGATATTAACTAACTTCTAAGTGTCTAAATATCCTAACATTATGCCTTTATCAACATAATGTTTCTACCTGTCTTGGGTAGCCTTTAAATTCTATTTAATTTTCATCATTTTCTCTTCAATTTCCCTAAGTAATTATGGCCCAACCACCGCTCTGTCTATTGAGTTTTCCTAGCTTACCAGTGTGTTGCGCTTTCTTCTATAAAGTGCCTCAAATGGGATCATATTTAGAAATTATTGGTACCCATTGTTATAAGAAAAATCCACCAAATGCCAATAATCCTCCCATTTGGATAGTTTATCCATCAAAAGCATTCTTAGCATGTCTTCTATCACTTCATTCACCCTTTCTATTTTCGCATCTGACTCTAGATGATAAGTTGTGCTAAATTTCAGATTTTTTTTGAATCCCTTGAACAATCCTTTCCAAAAATTTGATGTTAATTTTGGATCTCTGTCAGACACAATTTTCTTGGGTATACCATGTAGTTGAGAAATTTCTCTCATATGAATATAAACAATGTTGGATTCTTTGTGAGTGAGATTTACTGGAATAAAATCGGTAGCTTTATTAAGCTTATCCACCACTATCATGATCTAATCATGTTTCTTGTTTGTTTTGGGAAGTTTGGTGATGAAATCCATTGTTACGACTCCCCATTTCCACTCAGTAAGGAGCAATGGATGTAGCAAACTAGTTGGTTGTCTATGTTCATCCTCGACCTTTTGGAATTCCATACACCTGGCAATAAAATCAATAACGTCTTTTTGCATGCCTAACCAATAATATTGGCTCTTGACAACTACAATAGTTTTATGGTAACCTGGGTTCCCAGCATAAGGCACATTATACATTTCTCGCAAGATCATGTTTTTCAATTCCCAAGAAATTGGCACATAATTTTTTCCCTTATACATGAGAATGTCATCAATTTCTAGCTTATAGTCTTCAATTTTCTGCTGTAAATTATCTCATTGTAATTTTGTCTTTATTTCCATATATCGTAGGTTTGATTTTGCAGTCTCAAAATTTTTATCTTTCAAATATTATCTATACATGATAATGGATGTAACATGCATCTCATTCACTCTTATGTTGAGTGCATCTGCTACTTTGTTTTATTTACCCTTGACATGATTTATATCAAAATCATACTCACTGAAATATTCCAACCACTTGTTTTTCCTGACATTTAGAGTTGGTTGTCCAAATAAATATTTCATACCACTATGGTATGTCCTCAACTCAAATCATTTTCCCATGAGGTAGTGCCTTCACATATTCAAGGCATGCACTATGGCTGCCAATTCCAAATGATGAGTAGCATAGTTTTTTTCATGCTCCTTTAATTTTCTTGATTCATAACATACCACATGTCCATTCTAACTAAGAACTCCCACAAGTCCCTCTTTAAATGTATCAATGAATACAATGAAGTCTTCATTTAGATGAAAAATTCTTAATATTGGATCACTTGTCAATAAATGCTTCGAGTATTGGAAACTTCTTTCACAATTGGATGTCCACTGAAACTTCGCACCCTTCTTCTGCAAGAAAGTGATTGGGAGTGAAATATTTGAAAATCCTTCAATGCCCATGAATTATATCACCTTCGAGACATTCCTTGGTGTTGGCCATCCTTCAATGGACCTTATCTTTTATGGATTTACTGTTATCCCTTCCTATGAAATGATATGTCCCAAATAATGAATTTGCTTCTAGTAGAATGAGAACTTGCTCAATTTGGTATACAACTTATGCTCCCTCAATACCTGTAATACCATCCTCAATTTTTTCTCATACTCTTTCTCAGACTTAGAATATATAAGAATGTCATCCAAAAAGATAATGAAAAACTTATCTAAGTAATCCTCGAAAATACCATTCATTAAAAACATGAAGACATTTGGTTCATTTGATAACCCAAATGACACCACTGTGAACTCATAATGGACATACCTTGTTCTGAAGGAAATTTTGTTGATGTCTTATTCTTTAATTCTTACCTAATGATAGCCTCACCTGAGATCAATCTTGGAGAATAATTATGCATCTTTCAGTTGATCGAAGAGGTTACCTATCATTAACAAAGGATACTTGTTCTTCACAGTTACCTTGTTCAAATTCCCGAAGTCAATGCAAAGTCTCAACATTCCATTCTTTTTCTTCACAAATAATATTGGGGAACCCCAAGGTGACACACTTGGGTGTATATATCCCTTCTTCAGAATCTCTTCCAGTTTCATTTGCAATTACTTTAGTTTTGGTGTACTCATCTTGTGAGGGGTCTTGGACACTGGAGCTACTACAGGCATCTGATTTATGGAAAAATCAATATCTCTTTTGGGTGGAAATCCTGGTATTTATTTAAATACATGTTCAAACTCTTTTAGGACTGCGTAATCTTCAATATTGTGCACCTTATCTTTAGGTGTCTCTTCCATATGTGCTGCAAATATTTGACACAATGATCCAATTTATTTTTGGAAAGAAAGGAAAGTAGATATATTCCAATGAAATACACATAAAATTTCCAGAAACAGAGAAATACAACAATAAATGATTTATATTAATGAAACTACAAAAATACAAAGTGCAAGACTCACTAGAATGGTGGTATCTTTATCTCGGAAAAGAGATGTGATGGATATGCTCATTGACAAGAGGATAATTAAAATGAGGCTCAGAAGGAAATTTTATGATAAATATGAATGCCACAACACTAGACATCCAAAAACCTAACCCCAAGAGATGAAACGCCAAAAGTCATGTGGGCCTCGTTGGGGTATGTTAGTACATTAACTTCCCGGGGTCGTAACTTTTTCATACGATCACTATTTTAGGCACATGATAGGACATTGGAAAGGTCAATTTGAGGACGACGCATTATGCCATCAAAATATGAGTATGTATTTAGTTTGATTATGGAAAGCTAATAAACCATTGTTTAGATCCCCAAAAAGGGACCTAGAAGTACAGGAAGATGTACTGACATGAAAACTTCCAAAATAAGCCAGTTGGAATAGGTGGGAGGCCACCAATATCCACCTATATGTTGTGTAGGGATTCAGGATAGACCATAAGTGTAGAACCCACAATTACAAATAAATGAACCCATTACAGAGAAACATATTGAACTGCAAATTGTCAAGATGAGCTATTTGGAATTTGGAACAGGTGGGTGGCCACCAATATCCATGTGGATCAATCCTCCCCCATTAGGAAGCAATGGTATCCATTATGTTGAGTGTCCGGGGAAAAGGGGAAATAATTTTATGAATCTGAATCTTGGTGAGTTGCATTCATTATTGTAGAAGTTACGTTGCTTGGTCTATGGAAGGCTATCATGAACATGTTGTTGGCGGGATTAAATATGTTTCACCAACATGTTGTCTCTGGGATTGACATGGAACTGTGTAGGAACCATCATAGGTGATGAAACAATATCTTATTTCTCTTCTACAATATGATTCTGCTAGATAGAAGGTGCTAAGGTTGCAGTGGCCTTTTGTTCATCCTTTGAACAGACTGTGAAGAGGATGGATTTTACAATATGAGAGATTACATTGCGTCATTGTTTTGGTGGAACATTAGTTGGAAATACCTCTAGTATCCTGTAGAGATGAACCCCCATAATAATAATGACACTATGAGGTCAAGTCTCATAAAAAACATGATGTTTCCACATATATGGTTGGCCTAAACAAACATCAAAAACATCAAGAGGGGAAACAACACACACTACCTCATCATTGAAGGGTTGGATTCCATAGGACAGGTGGCATTACTGGCTGACATGAAGATCATGTCCTTGGTGAAGCCACCCAATGTTGTATGGATGAGGGTATGGTGCTATCAACAACCCTAATTTTTTGATGACATATTATAAGATGAGGTTCTTATGGATGCCACTATCAACAATGAAATTCAATGAGGTCCCCTTCACCCCCATATGTGAATGGAAGACGAACTCTACCTCTTCAAGATCTACTAGTTCTTTTGGTTGAATTGTTGCGGTTGCGACAATAGCAATGGGGTCTGCGTCGATGTTTTGTATATTTTCAATATTTTTTAGATCATATTATGAATCAAGGTTCGAATCCTTATCTTTGACCTCGACCACCAATGAATGTTTTGAGAGACATTCATCAGTGTTGTTCCAGGGGATTTTGTGGAATTTGTACCACTTCCTAGTGCAATTCTTCGTCTTCCCTTTACCTTTATTTTCTTGTGTCTTGGACTGGTTGTTTGGAGGCTGTTGGTTAGGAATATCTTTACCATGATTTGGTTGTTACGTATTTGTAGGCACGGACTCCCATTTTTTTTGGTGCCTAAAGTTATGCTCGATTTTGACAACATATCGAAACGCAGCTCCCAATGATGAGATATTTGGGAAATCCATTTCGGCTTGGATGTACCTATGTAGATCCCCACGGTATTTCAAAACCAAATGTCACTCAAAGTCTTTGAGACCCAACTTGATGTGCAAGGTATGGAATTTTTTTTTGTGAACTACGACATTTTTTGGTTCTTCTCTTACTGCAGTGTGGTCCATCTCATGTACTAGTCTTCATAGTTATCAACAGGGTAGTATTGTTCCTTGAATACATCTAAAAAAACATCCCAAGTGGGCTCGACCCCATATATTTCAGATTCCTCTATGGAACTTTTCTCCTAGTAAGTTTCCCACCAATTTTTGACATGGGGGAAAGCCTTGAGGAGTGCGAAGGTGATCATTTCCCTGTCGGAAAAATTGTGAATAGAGAAATAACCTTCTAGTAGTTTTAACCATTTTTCTAAGGAATCTACATCTATATGAACTTCAATACGGGAACATAAAAATTAACTTGTACCTTGAAGGGAGAGGCTAGTTGGACCTTGACCAAGTTTTGAGGATCCTTGGTAATGTTTGACCTATTTTTGGGACTTCGACAAGCTGTTGAAGGAGGATCGCAAGATGAAGTGAAGGTCGCGGGATCTCAACCACTTTTTAGGGATTTTTTGGGTTTTGGGCTTATGTAATGGGTATGTGGATGTCGGCCCATGGGTTTACTCATGCTTAGGTCTATTTTGTAATGTATAAATAGAAAGCTAGGTTATGTAAGAAGAGTGCCTAAGTGTGCTAAGTGCTAAAGTTTGATCTATGTGATCGAAGAGTTGTAAGTTGTGCTAAGTGCAAGTAATAGTTTTAAGTGCTTTGTGCATACTGTGTGAGGCTTGTAGGGCTAAGTGCAAGTGATTGTAAGAGACTGTGGAAGTCTTTGTGCTATAACTCAAGGAAGGAGGATATAGCAAAGAGTGTGTAGATCTCTTGTCCTCTACGAAGTTGATCTTGAGGCTCTGTGAATGTAAGAAGATTGAAGGAAGCTAATAAAGAAGACGAAGAGTTCGTGGACGTAGCCCCAAGGTGGGGGTGAACCATGTATATTCTGTGTTGTGAATGATTTGTGTTTTATGGTTGCTATCTTGTTTATATGATTAAATTCTTAGTGTGACGTTAGATGATAGATTATATGATTATGGTTGCTATCTTGTTTATATGATTATGGTTGCTATCTTGTTTTAGGTCTGTTGTCGGGACCTAAAACTATGATTCCTGGGAACTAAGGAAGAAGAATCTTTGTGCGAATATATAACCTAAAACTTTGAAAGCTCCGTGCATAGATCTGCTTCCCTGGTGCCCAATACTCTACTTGGATTGTGAAGCTCTGTGCTAAGAAGAGAATTATGATCTGAAGAATTTGATATTGTTAAATTTCTTGAGCACAACGCACCATTTTCTATATTACTAGGAAAACCTTGGATTGAAAGGGATCAAGCTAGAAGGAAAGAAGAAGAAGTCTTAGAGTAGAAAAAGAAAGAATTAGAAGATTTCATGACTAGGAGGATCACACACTTGATTGCAGAACAGGAGAATAGATCGAAGCTATTTAAAACCAGAGACTTGGATGTTGAATTTGAAAGAACACAAGAAGACTCACAGAAGACTGAAGCACCTACCCTTGATAGAGAAGAAGTATTTCCCTTGAATCCTAGGAAAGAGTCTCAACAACGTGAAGTTACTATGCCAAGAGGAGATAAGAATCAGAATGGAAAGAGGAATACCGAGATGAATCTCACTGGAGAGAAGGCTAGAAAACTAAGAAAGAAGAGATCAAAGATCAAAAAGTTAAAGAAGGTTCCAGAGGGAACTTTGCAAAAGGAAAATTTATAAAACTGGAACTTCGTCGAGATATCAGAATAGCATCACATGGCACTTCGCCATGGCGAAGAAACATAGTCGTTGGAAATAGTATAACCATTAGACAATCGCCCTGCATGGTTAGAATGACATTTATGGCTAGAAATCTCACCATTAGACCGTTGGGACCATGCCATAACAGATAAAACTGAATTAATGAAGGCTTCTCACCCGTTGGAGATATCCATTGCCTAGTTATCTAATTATTCCATCGAACCTTGCACCGAGAACACTTTTTCCAACCATGATTACTTGATCACATAGATTAGTTGATTTCACACAGTGATCATCGAGCCATCGCCATCTGTTCTGTTGCATTGAGTAGTTATTATTCTGACCCGAGATATTCAACCACGAGCATGTATGTTCGAAGAACTTGGTGCAGTCGAAGAGTCTGTGAAGGAGGTAATCATTGACCTCATGACTAAAAGAATAATGTCTAAAAGAGTAATTTATGTGGGTATAAAAGAATCATCGACGAGAGGAGTACAAGCCTCTCCATTGACCGCTCGCAGATCCGGACCACCCCGAGTCGTCACAGAAAAGAGAACCAAGCACAGAGACGACCTAGAAAATGGAAAGCTAATCCTAACCATCTTACCTGACTACATCCTACCTCTAGCCGACGTGGTGAGTCGTGATAGTGTGCCGAGATATTTTGAGTACATCATGGTTACTGCATACCTCCTGAAGGGGATATGCGCAGTTTGAGCATAGCAGGACAAGATCGCAGCGTTGAAGTTCAACAACTTGAAATCAAGAGACCACAAGAACCATAGTATGCTTGCCCTGTATAAATACTTGACCAGGACAAAGGGGAAGAACTCGAAGATAATCCCCCAGCTGTGGACGATGAACCTCGCGTAGTCCACCCTGTTGAATGTAATGAAAATCCAACACTTTGGAAGGAACCAGGAATTTAACGCATGTTTCAAGCTCCTACTTTCATGTTACCGTGGAAGATAATTATGGCTAGACCATCATATCATAGTGGATCCGATGTCGATCCATAGGATCACCGAATTAAGTATGCAAGGACCCAACCCGTAGGATTTCTATCCAGGGAAAGCCATAGATCGTACATTAGCCCAGAAGATCAAGGATACATATGACAATGTTGAGAAGGGGATGCGAGGCTACAAGGTAGCCTCCATCCAGAATGGCGCAGTGCACCTAGCATGAAAATTAATCACAGGAAAGCTAGTAAGGAAGAACAGACCCACGCATGTCACATGCTTTGTCATTGACCTTGCAGGGAAATGCATGGAAGATGTATAGATGAACTGGGTGAAGTACCTCGTTGATCAGTTGGATTTAGACTTTCGCAAAGCACATGATCAGGGCTACGAGTTCCACTTTAGATAGCTCCTTATCCTCATCATGTTTATTTCTTGGGAGATGCCGGAAGGTGCGACCTTCCTGGACATTGAGCCATTCGAGCCGCTTTCTACGAAGTTCTCCATGCTTTGGTACTCAAGAGACATGGGAAAATAGTGGAAGTCGAACGCAGTCTTTCACACATACTATCTCTAGCTGAAGAGGGATATTGAAGTTGAACCTCACATGACATCAAACACCCTACAGTGATTCCAACCCATCATGAAGTTTTGCACAGATCGACACTTCATCTATATTACTGCGCGAGCCGATGAGCATAAAGAAGAGCTTCAGTCATACTACAAGCTCACAGAAGAGAACCTCAAGGAGATAACTAAGGACTGGTCAGCAGACATCCTTATCCCCGTTGACCCTACAAAGATGTTTGATCATGAACTTGATAGCCTGGAGGCCACTCACAAAGAACATGACACACCTAGAATTAGCAGAAGAAATAAGACCGAAGAACTCCAAGACTTAAGAAGCGCCTCAGAAAATATTGCTTCAGTGTCACCTGGCTATTTGGGTGATGATGAAGTAGAAGAGATAATTAGCGAAGAAGATGAGCAGAAGCAAGGTGAAGTAACACCTCCTAGATATGAGGCTTATCCCTTGAAGAAGACAAAGGTTTCTCCCCTAAAACCCTCTTCCCGGAATAAATCCAGAGCCACCTTGACCAAGATGCAGACTGTGCTCACTGTTGATGACTTTGACTTCATCATCACAACTATAAATGATGCCTTGAAGGAAATCTTGCAAAAACAGGAAGCCAAGAAGGAGGAGATGTACAAAAAAATCAAGGTTGAACTCTAAGGGGTATAGTAGGCCCTTCAGTCTAGTCGCATAGTGTCCACTGCGCTCCTGCCATCGGGACAACCAGAGTTGGGAGATGAGCCAGCCCAACTCTGTCGACTAGCTGATGTGACCGAAGCTTGCCTTCGTCACGCACAAGAAAAAACTGAACAAACCACCCAGTCCCTGAAGCAAGTGCAAGAAGTACTCATAGAACAACGTTGACTTGCAGAGTAGGAGAAGGTTGCTATCTAGACCAAGTTTGAAGAGGAGAAAGCACAAATTCAACAAGAAAAAGAACAGTTGCTCGCATAGCAACTCAAAGTGAAAGAAGCAATCAAGAAAGCACTCCGCTCTATGATAGGCTTAGAGACAAAGGAAGAATACCACGTTGAGCATCAATTAGAGCAGCTCACGGAAGATATCCAACAACTACAACAAAGAATAGCAGACTTATAACTCCACACAGTGCCCAGTACTCCATAGGATGTAAGGGATCAAATAGAAACAATTGCTTGAAGCATAGCTGAAAGAATCAATGCCCTCGCCATGGAATGTAAGAAACTAAGTGATCGCAGTGCCCAGACTTATGATCGACTCACTGAGAATCCGTAACTGAAGGCACTGGAATCACAGCTCCAGGAGTCGAAGCAACAATAATAAACAATACAGGTACAGTTGAAGCCCCTATCAATTGCTGGAAGGATGAATTGATCCCAAGAGCAGTGCAATGCTCAAGTACAGGTCCACACTATTTGGTAAAAGTCATGGAAGTGACTCATAGGCTCCAACCTATACAGGATGAGGCTTTCCAACTGTTCTCGAAGATCGAAGGTCGAGGAGAAGAACTGGAGCAAGTTGTCACTACAACTCAATAGCACTTAGAGGGACCTGTCAACAACGCTGTTATCCAAGAGTTTGTTGAGCAGGAGGCCATGGAACAACAACAATTTGAAGCAGCTCGAACCAATCTCGAGGATTTTGAGGCAAAATTACCCATAGCAAAGCGACTCGGGACTAGTCACATGTGAGTGTTAGAGGCATGTTGGCCCTTGACAAGGTTTTGAGGATCCTTGGTCATGTTTGAACTATTTTTGGGACTTCGACAGGCTGTCAAAGGAGGAGCACAAGACGAAGGGGAGTTCGCAGGATCTTAACCCATTTTTAGGGACTTTTTGGATTTTGGTCTTATGTAATGGTTATGGGGATGTCAGCCCATGGGTTTACCCATTCTTAGGCCTATTTTGTAATTTATAAATAGAAATCTAAGTGATGTAAGAAGAGCACCTAAGTGTGCTAAGTGCTAAAGTTCGATCTATGTGATCGAAGAGTTGTAAGTTGTTCTAAGTACAAGTAATAGTTGTAAGTGCTTCGTGCATATTGTTTGAGGCTTGCAGGGCTAAGTGCAAGTGATTGTAAGAGACGGTGGAAGGATTTGTACTATAGCTCAAGGAAGGAGGATCTAGCGAAGAGTGAGCAGATCGCATGTCCTTTATGAAGTTGATCTTGAGGCTCTGTGCATGTAATAATATTGAAGGAAGATAATAAATAAGATGAAGAGTTGGTGTACGTAGCCCCAGGGTGGGGTTGAACCACGTATATCTTGTGTATTGAATGCTTTGTGCTTTATGGTTGCTCTCTTGTTTATATGATTAAATCCTTAGTGAGATGTTAGATGATAAATGAATCTGATATGATAGTTAGTATTGAACAATGTGAATGAATGCTAGATCTGATCTCTATCTGTGTTCTTTGTGCTTAAATCTATTGGATCTATGTGAATACTGCATTGATCTATTGTTAGGCTTTAGCTGCGCTGTGAACTAAAGATGAATACTAATGAACTGTAATAACTAAGTGCTCTGTTAAGGTGTTACAATCACAAATCTGTGTCCCAACTAAGGTTGCAGACACTGCAGTCCTGCAACCACCCCTACCTCTACCTCGGGTGAGACTTCATCTGCTTCGCATGTGTTGCCGAAAGGGCCGATTGTTTTGTTGGTGCGTTGTTGTAGTGTTCAACCCAGGTCTTCCCATGTGCCAACAAGGATCCTCCAAATTGGTCACTTGATGAAGATGTGTTTATTGCTATAGGTAGACATTCAAGGATGTGTGCAAAATTATTGATCATTTTTTCCCTATGTCGCACGAGAGATTGGTCAAGTAGTAGGTTAATGTAATCTTTTTCTCCATCATTTTTCTTTTCTGCCACCATAGAAGGTTTCTTGGGTGTGCGAGAGTAATTTTCCTCAAGAGAGACAAGCTCAAGACCCAACTTTCTATACTCGGACCTCGTTGGGGACATGCACTGAAAAATGATCAAGAACATCCTTCTCTGGTACCACTGATCCAGACTATTTTTGGAATGAAATGAAAGAAGAGATATTGCAATGAAATAAACAAAAAAAAATCCATAAATAGAGAAATACATCAATACATGATTTCTATTAATGAAAGAAATGTACAGAGATTGTAAAAATACAAAGTGGAAGACTCACTAGAATGGTGGCATATTTATCTCTGAGAAAAGATGCGATGACTACGATCATTCGAAAGAGGATCATTAAAATGATGCTCCGGAGGACTTTTTATGATAAACATGAATCCCTAAACCATAGACATACAAAAACCTAACCCTAGAAGATGAAGCACCAAAAGTCACGTGGGCCGCATTGGGGCAAGTTATTACATTAACTTCTCAGGGTCGTAACTTTTGCATATGATCTCCTTTTTAGGCATGTGCTAGCCCGTTGGAAAGGTATTTTTGAGGACTAAGAATTATGTCATCAAACAGTGACTCTGTATATAGTTTGAATGTGGTAATACAATAATACATTGTTTATAGCCCCAAAATGGCTTTGGAAGTACATAAAGATGTACTCACATAAAAACTTCCAAAATAATCCAGTTGGAATAGGTGGGATGCCACCAATATCTACCTAGATGCTGTGTAGGGATTCTGGATAGCCCCGTAAGTGTAGAATCCACAATTACAAAGAAATGTCCCCATTACAGTGAAATGTGTCGAACTGAAAACTATCAAGGTGATCCAGTTGGAATTTGGAACAAGTGGGTGGCCACCAATATCCATCTGGATCAATCCTCCTCCCTTAGGAAGTAATGATATCCATTGCATTGAGTCCCTAAGGAAGAGGGGAAAGAATTTTCTGAATCTGAATCTTGGTGAGTTGTGTGCCTTTTGGAGAAGTTGTGTTATTTGGTTGGTGGAAGGATTTCATGAACATGTTACTGGCGATGTTGAATTTGTTCCACCAACCTATTGTCTCTGGGATTGATGGGGAATGTTTTAGGCACCATCGTAGGTGATGAAACAATATCTTCTTTCTCTTCTGCAATATGCTTCTATTTGATAGAAGGTGTTAAGGTTGCAGTGGTTGTAGTGGTCTTCTTTGCATCCTTTGAACAGACTATGAAGAGGATGCATTTTGCAGTATGAGAGATTACCTTCCATCATTTTTGTGGTGGAACAGTAGTCAGAACTACCTTTGGTATCTTGTAGAGTTGAACCCCTAGAGTAATAATGACACTACGGGGTCGATACTCATAAACAACATGACGTTTCCACATATATGGTTGTCCCAAAAAAATATCATAGACATCAAGAGGGGAAACATCACACACTACCTCATCCTTGAAGGATTGGATGTCATAGGACATGCGACACTACTTACTGACACAAATATATCGTCCCTAGTGAAGCCACCTAATGTTGTATGGCTATGGGTGCAGTTTTGTTGACAACCCCAAATGTTTGATGAACTCATTTTAGATGAGGTTCTTATGGCTTCTCTTATCAACAATGAAATGCAACAGTGTCCCCTTCATCCACATATGTGGGTGGAAGAGGAACTCCCCCTCTTCAGGATCTATTGGTTCTTCTAGTTGAATTGTTGTGGTTGTGACAATAGTAGTGGGGTCTGCGTCGATGATCTGTTCATTTTCAATATTTTCTGGATCTGATTTTGAATCAGGGTTCATCTCCATGTATTTGACCTCGGCAAACAATGATTGTTTCGAGAGAAATTCATCGGTGTTGTGCCAGGGAATTTTGTGGAAGTTGCACCATGTTCTAGTGTGATTCTTCTTCTTCCCTTTAACCTTATTTTCCTGTGTCTTGGACTGGTTTTCTGGAGGTTGTTGGTTAGGTATATCTTTACCATGATTTGGTTCTTACACATTTGCAGACCCAAAATCCCATTTGTTCTAGTGCCTAAATTTCTCCTTGATTTTGACAACATATCGATAGGAAGCTCCCAATGATGAGATGTTTAGGAAATCCATTTTGGTTTGGATGTACCTATGTAGAACCCCATGGTATTTCAGAACCAAATGTCACTCAGAGTCTTTGATACCCATCTTGGTGCGCAAGGTATCGAAAATATTTTTGAAATCTAACATTGTTTGGCTCTTCTCTTGCCGCAGTGTGGTCGATCTCATGTATTGGTCTTCATAGTTATCAACAGGGTAGTATTTTTCCTTGACCGCATCCACAAAAAAATACCAAGTGGTCTCGACATGATATATTCCATATTCCTCTATGGATATTTTCTCCTAGTAAGTTTCCCACCAATGTTTGACACGGGGGAGAGCCTTGAGGAGTGTGAAGGTGATATTTTCCCTAGTAACCATTTTTCTAAGGAATCTGCATCTATCTAACCTTCAAATACATGAATATCAAAATTAACGTGTACCTTGAAGGGAGAGGTTCCTCCAAAGTAGCTACTTGATGAAGATGTGCATGTTGCTATCGGTAGACGTTGAAAGATGTGTGAAAAAGTCTCCATCATTTTGTGCCTCTTTTGTGCAAGAGCTTTCTCAAGCAACAAGTTAAAAAAATATTCTTCTCAAGAGAAACCTACTCTGATACCACTGATCCTAACTATTTTCGGAATGAAATAAAAGAAGAGATATTCAAATGAAATAAACATAAAAATTTCTAGAAACATAGAAATACAACAATACATGATTTCTATTAATGAAAGAAATGTACAGAGACTATACAAATATAGAGTGAAAGACTCGCTAGAATGGTGGAATATTTATTCCTAAGAAGAGATGTGATGTCTACGTGCATTCACAAGAGGATCATTACAATGAGGCTCTAAAGGCCTTTTTATGATAAACATGAATGTCGAAACCCTAGTTATCGAAAAACCTAACCCTGGGAGATGAAGCGCCAAAATTCATGTGGGCCCCCTTGGGGTAATTTAGTACATTAACTTCACAAGGTCGTAACTTTTGCATATGATATCCATTTTAGGACTATGAATTATTCCATCAAAACTTGATTCCATCTACAGTTTGACTGTGCCAAGCGAAGAAAACACTGTTTAGAGTCCGAAAACAATCCTGGAAGTACAAAAAGATGTACTGACATGAAAACTTCCAAAATAAGATAATTGGAATAGGTGGGCAGCCACCAATATCCACTTGAATGTTTTGTAGGGCTTCAGGATAACCTCGTAAGTGTAGAACTCACAATTACAAATAAATGTCCCTATTACAAAGAAATGTGTTGAACTAAAAATTCTCAAGATGAGCCAGTTGGAATTTGGAACAAGTGGGTGGCCACCAATATCCACCCGGATCACACCCTTTCCTATAAATTTTTGACAGTTGCAAGGATGAAACTTCTCTGATGGTTACTTCCCTGGGAATTCCTTTTATTTTCCTTAAGTTCCCTTCCTCATCCAAGCAAATAAATGCCTTATTATAATAGTATAGGACAACATGATGTCGGTCCAACCAATCCATACCAATTAGTAAATCATACGAACCTAAAAGTATGATGTTCAAATCTTCCCTGGTGATTATTCCATTCATTTCCATTGGGTATTCCTTAACCATCTCCTTAATTTTTCTTTTAGCTCCTATAGCCAGTTGCACCAACCAATATTTTCCAATCTTGATTCTTGGAAATTGAAATATTTCCACCATATTAGGATATAGATAACTATGAATAGATCCTAAGTCAATTAAAATAACAATGGTTTAGTTGTTTATATTACCTTCCACTTCAATCATATGTGACAAAAACTTGGCTTGCTTGTTATCCAGAGCTACATAGATCCTAGGTACATTTCTGCCCATGTCCTCCACTGTATCATCTTGTTGTACATTGTGAACATTCCTCACTTTTTTACCTCTATGACGAAAATACCTGTACATATGATCTCCCCCACAACCCCAACATTGAATATGTGGTTTCCTTGGTATTTTCCCCAATATCTCGGTCATTCTGGGTTCTTTAGAAGTTGGCTATCCCTAAGAGTTATTTATGAAGAATGGTGAATTAGTTCCCTTCTTCCTCTTTCCCAGATTTCTTTTATTCTTATCTTCCCAAGATTTTTGGAAGGTTTTTCTTCCTTTATGTTGATCATAAAGGAATTTAACTCACCTTATGGTTTCCTCCTATTTTTTGGGATCGCCATATTGTTTCTTGTCGTTGATAAATGATGAAAACCCACTCAAATACCTTTGAATATTAACTTGCTCATCCTTGATGAAAGAAACATACTTCAACAACTCTAAAAAGCTCCTTTCATATTCATCTATGGTCATAGTTCCCAATCTTGAGTTCAAATAACTCCTACATTGTATTGTCATAGTATCACTTATTCAAGTATTTCTTTCGAAAATACCTCTTGAATTCCCTCCAAGTAACCTTCTTCTCATCAATTTGTTGCACCTGCACAAATTGGTCCCACCACATTGATGCTTTTCCCTTGAGATGAAAGATGGAAATTATTCCTTTTTCTTGTGAAGATTAATTATGCAACTGAAAATACTTCCTCATTCCTAGTATCCATGTCTTTGCATCCTCATCCTTCTTTTTCTCACCATAAAATGTAGGAGGCTTAATTTTGTTCATTTATCCTTGTATCTCATCTACCCAAGACCTCTTCTTATGTTTAATGACATGGGATGGACTTGAACTATTGTGTGATATCCTAGTTGAATGCCTTGGGGAGTGATGGTGATTCCTTCCAACACTTCTTGTTCTTCTCCTCTCATCATGAGACTTGTGACTCCCTGGTCATCTTGACGAAGTCTCCTTATCCATTTTCTTCTATATTATGTCCAAACTCCGCATTAAATTGATGTTGAATCCCTCATTCTTCTCCTTGGATTTCAGAAGCCTCTCATTATCAGATATATAACTCTCGACATTTTTTTTCAAAATTTTTTGTTGTCTCTACCAAGTTCATGCTTTCTTCCTTACCTTCTCCATGTCTATTTGAATTTGTACCTTCACTACCCATACTTCCATACATCCCTATGATCTCATCTTCATCGATGTAATCCACCTTTTCATATTCCATGCTTTTGAACTTTGTGTTGATCATGTTTGGATTTAAATGTTGTTAATTCTTAAAAATGTGCAGTCAAGAAAATTTGTTAGGCTAAATAATTTAACAAATTCATGAAATTATGTATAATTTTGTTCCAATAATCCATAAGAACTCTTTCTTTTTATTTCTCATGAAATTAAATACCCAAATAAATTTTCTAGATGGATATTTAGACTCTTCTTTGCAATACCTTTCCAATGAATCCTCCCTTTCTCAATTTTGATTATTGAGTAGAAAGTTATGGTCATTTGAAAATTACCCATTAATTCCTTTTGTTCACACTTCAACTAGGTGAAACTTTGGACTGTAATTCTACATTTTTTCATCTACTCCATTGGAGTTTTGTAAGGAGATAAATTGGGTTCCTTTATAAGCATATTCTGGAAAAGATGACCAATTTTCACCCCCATATGAGCTTCAAGTTGTTAGATACATCCTACTGATGTTTCAGTCCAATTGATATTTTTGGCCCTGAATGCTACAAGTTCCTTCTATGCCCTCTTAAACATTTTTAACATGCCTAGAATTTTAACTTAGACCCATGAATTTGTTATATGGTTCAATATATTTCCATATACTACTCTTGTGCCTCAATCTGATTCTGGAGCAGGAAGTTATGGCATTCAAAAGTTATCTGGGGCTTAAAATTTACTCTCAATTGCTCGAATTGTAAATCACTCATCCTAACTCTGTTTGATGAATGGAATAAATTTTTATAAATCTATCATTGATCCCTTTCATTTGAGTTGAAGAAATTGTTCACATGGAACACTATTTTTCAGTAGCTAAAACCATTGTTTAGGGCCTAAAAAATGCCCTGAAAAACATAACCTTCCAAAAATACCAAATGTCGTGGAAAAGCATTGGTTTTCTATTGTTGTAGACTACTAAATAGACATTGTGAGAACTAGTTCAAAAATATACACCCATATTTATCCTTCACAGGTTATACACGTGAAACGCTAAAATGTATTGCATGCACCGTGCACCTATATCCAGTGTGCACCACTTTTCTATCGCGTCAATATCTAGTACATACAATTTTTCTGTCATGCACCAATATCTATTGTACACAATGTTTGTGTTGCGCACCAATATCTATTGCGCACAACTTTTGTTTCGTGTGCCAATATCTAGTGCGCACAAATTTTGTGTCACACGCCCATATTATATGTGTATTGCAAGCTCCACACCACACGATGCCAAAGTTCAGTGCACTAATACCATGCACCAATACTCCCTGCACTCCACCAACTCTACTTTCACGCGGTGTGAATATTTAATGTGGATGCACTACATACCAACATTGTGCATGCACCAAAAACATTTCTCTACTCTCTGCCAATACTCAATGCAAGCCAATATTATGCATGTGACACAAGATTTCCACCATGAACACCCGCACACCAGTATTTTGTGTGCGCCATGTAGTGCCAAAATTTTAGTGCGCACACACGTGCACCATTATTTTTCTGCGCTTAGTTGGTTTTTCCATATTTTTTGTTGCAAAAATTAGGGCTTTTTCCCAAATTCTCCCAATTTTTCCCTCGATGCCATGGCCACTCTATAAACTCAAAAGTTCGTCCACCTACAGGCCAAGATTTTCCCCATTAGAAGTTGACATTTCTTAAATTTAATTTCTAGTTCGATTCTTCACATTATCCATGATATTTTTCTCACTTTTACTGTAATAATTTAATCAATAAGTTGTAGACCTACTCCATAAATTAATTCTCTATAGATTTCCACTTCAACATTCTTCTAACTTGGTCCATCCAGGCTCAGTGTTGAAAACTTGGCTCTAATGCCACATTGTAACATCCCCAACCACCTACTGAGCTATACCACTTAAAATTTCAAACTCTGATACTTGTTTAAATCATAAAAATACTCTACAAATGCATAGATTCATACAAAATAATAATAGAAATACACATGCAATATACACGGGAAAAACCCATGAAAAAAATGCATAAATATTAACGTAGGATATGAATTAACAAACAATTGACACTTATCTTTGATTTAAAAGAACACCAAATGACCTTCCATGATCCTCCTGGCCTTAGAATGCATTGCTCATAGATCTCAACAGCGGGTCACCCCCGATTTGGGACTAAACTCCACCTGGGTAAATAATTCCTAACCTGGCTAAGGTATATCAGACATTAGGAAAACTCAGTCATAGGTGCCAACTCAAACTAATAGCCTACAGTACCCCAGGAAGTGTGCCCCTTATATGCTCAATTGTATCTCGAATGCCCCACTTCCTTTTTAGCGCTTCAACAACAGGTTGAAGAGGAAGTCTCGGAGCTATGTAGTTGTGTTTTGGCACCTAGGGAATCGATTCCCAACAATTATCTCACTTGGAGAAAATGCTCATGGGCCTGACAACCCGCCTCTTCAATCTTCTACAGGAATGACAACATGCTTCTTCAGTCCATATCCAAAGCTAACCAGGGTACTAGTGATGGTAACAACAGGGTACGGATGGCAACTTAGTGAGTGAATGAATGGTGATTGAATGATAATCAAATTAACTAAGTCCAAACTATATGTATGCATGTTCCCAACATGACACTTGTCATGTGGAGAACTACCTTGGGGCCACTTGTTCCCATCCTTAGAACTTAGGATAAAATAATTATCCATAATTTATACTTTAATGAATATTAAGATAATATTCCTTTGGGCCTAATCCCCCTTATATTATCCCCTTATCCTTAACTTTTATCCCCCTTTCCCTATCTGGTGGAGTTTAGCCCCCTATATTGTTTTACATGGTTGGTTTGCAGCAGTGATGTGTTTTCATTAATATTTGCATGTGACTACATATTACAATGATGTCTCCCTGGCCATTTAACATATAGCTCTCCAACCTAATAACCACATAGTTTCTCTAGCCTCAAAACATATATACACAAAGATACTCTATCCCCAAAACCCTCACTTACTCCATTGTACGTAAAACTCAAGATTGTGCACACCCTTCCTTTAGTGTGCAATCCTCACACACTTACATAGGTGTGCGATACATTATAAAATGTGCACATTCCTTTGGTATGATATTCCCACGAACTGACTCAATGCGCACAGAAATGTACCAAAGACCTTGTACCATCAACTCACCAACTTATGTATATAATCAAATTTACATTTACAACAGTACCAACATCTCACTAGCCTATATGTTCATTTACATATATATGTACAATTGGGTTTTAGCCTAGGGGAATTACATTGGTTCCCTATGTGGTCCTCCACTTCTTGATCCTTTGTAGTACCTTTCAATGGTGATGTCATGGATGGAAAGTGATATCCATAAAGTGCCAGAAATGGAAACATTTTGATGAAGTATGGAAGGATGTGTTGTACCACCACCCTACCAAGGAGAACCACTTGACCCATTTTGTTTTTTTATCATATGAAAAGCAACGAATATATCATTCTAGACATTTATTTACAATCTTAGTTTTCCCATCGGATTGAGGATGGTAATATGATCTGTGAGCCGAATGAATACCCAAAAAAGAAAATAATTTAGTCCAAAAATTTGCAGTGAAAATTGGATCTTTGTCACTTATAATAATAATGGGGACTCCATGTAGATTTTGAATTGTTTCCATGAATGCTTCAACTACTATACTTTCTTTAAAAGGATGAGAAAGAGAGAAAAAATGGGCATACCTTTTTCAATGATCCATAAATACCATGATTATAGGATTTACTTTAGATTTGGGTAAGCATGTAATCAAATCCATTGAAATTTCTTCCCAATGTTGACTTTGCATAGATAATGGCGGTAGAAGACCCGACGTATTGATTTTCTTTCCTTATTCTGTTGCTAGGCCAAACATTCAGAGACAATATTTTGACCATCAATTTTAAGACCTTCCTAGAATAAATCCTTCATGATCCCATTGTACGTTTTCAAGAATCTTGAATGTTCTACTTTAGGATCTAAGTCTGCAATTCCAGAAGGATCTTATGTTTCAGTTGGGAATTCTTACATAAATATAGGTGATCATGATACCATATCAAATCATACTTCCATACAAAATTACATAATGAAATGGGGTCCTCTTTTAGTTTTTGAATAATATTTATTATCTCTTGATCTTTCTTCCATTCTATCATTGCTTCTTCCACCCAATTAGATTGCAAAATAGAAATAGAACATAGTGAACCTTTTGTTTCTTCTTCTTTCCTTGAAAGTGAATCTACCACAACATTGTCTTTTCCTTTTTTGTAGATAATGTGAAATACATAGCCTACCATCTTTGTAACCCATTCTCATTTCTCTTCTAAAGAGAATCATTTCTCCAATTCATACTTCAAACTATCATAATCTATTTTTACTTTGAATTTCCTTCCTATTAGGTAAGGGTGTCATTTATGAACTGCGTGCAGTATGACAAACATTTATTTTTCATAAATGTATTTGAGTAAGTTTTTTTTCCTTTAAGTTGGTTGATTTCAAAGGAAAGGGGCCTTCCTTATTGCATTAGAGCTACACCAATTCCATGGCCTGAGGCATCAAACTCCACAATAACTTTTTTTGCAAATTTAGAAGTGGCTAGGAAAATATTTGTACACATAGCCTCCTTAAGTTTTTCAAAATATTTGGTTTCTCCTTCAGTCCAAGAAAACGATTTTGTCTTTAATAATTTCATTAGGGGATCTTATATTTGACCATATTTCTTGACAAACTTGTGGTAATATCCTGTCAATCCTAATAATCCTCTAATTTTCTTCAAGGTTTTGGGAATTTTCCATTCCCTCATAGATTTCATTTTGTTAGGGTCCACTTTTACACCTTCATGAGTAATTCCGAGGAAAATAACCTACAGTAGTGGGCTTACTGCAGCAAATTGATGACCGTAAATATAGAAAATTACCAAAGATAACATACATAAAAGATTTAATAAACGATTCAATTGAAATAACTAACTATCACGAGGAGAAGAAAAATAAACTCCCCAAAAATCATATGTTTTATGTCATTCCCAAATTATGGAATCTTCCGACTGTTTACCAATAGTTCCCTCTACAACCTGGAAACACTCAAGTATACAAATCTATGAGGAGATGTAGTTATACTAAAAGCTACATGTTAGTTCAATTAAATATAAAAGGAAATCAATGCAACTAGTGTTCTATACAACATATATCAAATAAATTCAAGTTAAATATTACAAATACAATGTTTTCAAAGGAATGGGATTCTTATAAATATTCAACATTTTTTCTAGTTAGATTGTATACATGTCATGTTGCAAGAATTTATCATCGAAAACACTTTGGGTCCCTTCACACAAGATCCTACTATAAATTTAGTCTTGACTTTCAATTTACCGACAGACTCAAGGAGGGTATAAGGGAAACTCCTATTCATATAGGAATGTGCTCAAAGAAGGATGGAAATGAGGGTTTCTAGGTCAAAAACCAATATAAAATGGGAGGTATATGGGCTTATGTACATGGTGGGGATAGGCATTTTTTTTTTTTTTGTGGTATGCAATGAATCATTCCCTTTCTCCTTGGACCAAAAATCTATTTAAGTCATCTCTAGTTGGTTAGATACAATTGAGTATATGTAAAAGGAGTTGGGAAAATAACCAAACCCATAACTGAACATTTAATTAGGAAAAAATGTATATTTTTAAGAATTAATTAACATGTATGTGCCTTTCCTTGGAGAAACCCACATATACGCATGATGCATATCTACCAGGGTAGGTAAAAGTTCAAAAAACGTGTTTTTTAGAAGGTCTCAAGGAGGTGTGTGGAAATAGTGTCTAAACGTATGATAGGGACTAGGAAAATATGAGCATCAATTCTTCAATGGTGGAAATTGACACTATAACAAATTCCCCCTAATGTATGAGGTCAGAAGAGAAACTGATGGATGAAATACATTATAAGTATTCAAAGAGCAGTAAGCCTGGGTGAAGGTCATGAAAACCAAATGTAAGGACAACAAACAACAACATAAACAAGTCATAATACTCAATTCCCAAGGTGATCATACTCATTCTCAAGTGTGAATACAAGCATGTTTCCAGTCAAGTACACTTTGGATCCATGAATAATGTATATATAGAAAGAAGTGACCATGGCCATGAAATAGATACACGGTGGATCCATGTCAAACAAAGATCATAGCGACTAAAGAGATACACAACGGATCTATGTATCATAATCAATGAAGGATATATGCAGGAAAGATCTGGATAATTCGTTGAGGAGTGGTACTGTCCAAACGCAACTCAGGAAACAACATAAAAACAGGGAACGCTATTACATTCCCAAGGTTTTCAAATCAATCGTTGTGGTATGATTCTACACTATGTGAATATATGTGTAGAATTCAAAAATAGTGAGACACCATTTGATTACCTATCATTGATATATACCATTGAAAAATACAAGACAACCCACTGATAATAATAATGGGAAATAAGGTACCTAGTACTATATAAATATGTGAATAGAGGGTCTGATATCGAACACCTGGTAGAATATATAGATCGAGGGACATTGACTTATTCCCAATGTCAATAGTGATGGAACCTGCCACTAATTACTACAAGCCTCAAGGTACTAATAATGACTCTAGATCCTTGTCCTAGAGAAAGATGTGCTAAGGTCAATAGGAAGAGATCCACTATAAGGAGGGAATTAAGGCATCCCACATAAACTAACATGAGGATTATAAAAAAGACAAATATTTTGAAGGAATCAGATGAAAGATTGAATGGACCACCATGAAATATGTCCATGGCATGCACCAAATGTAAATAGTGCATGAAAGAGACCCTTTGAATAGAATCCAATAATGAAGACTACCAAAAAAATCAAGGAAACCACCAATGGGGATAAATGGAATCCAAGGTACACAAATCCCAATGTGTGAATAATGTTCTTTCTATCAAACATAAGAGAAACCGTTCAATAAATGACCAATGATGGAATTCCATCTTCTAAGTGCAAGGTCACCTGTCAATGATGTAAATAGGGCCAGGGTGTGACTCTAGGTAAAAATCTCATAGGATTTTTTCATAGTTGATAAGAGATTAACCCACTGGCAGGAAGTCCATGGTGAACCTCCATACCATCACAAGTATAGGAAAAATACACTTTTTATTATGAGATGTACTTAACATATGGGAATGCCAATTTCCAAAGCCAAGAGTTATGCGGAACGACAGACACATGATAACACTTCCTCTGAACAAGAACACGACACAATAGGTGACTTAGAAAACATGAAATGAAAATGAATATTGACACAAGTCGGTGATGCAGAAGACAACAACAAAATATCCATAGTTACTAGAAGAATAACTAGTTGGAGGAGTAAAAACTATCTGTAACTGGTTCAGTTTCCTAAAGTCATACTAACTCAAATTGTTGAGACTGGACTCAAAAATGTATTCTTTGTTCAGAGGAAACCTGATTGCTACCAATAATGGTAAGGAAGACTCATTCCTATGTTATTTTTTTATTATTTAATTATTTTTTTATTTTCATATTGGAAATCCCAAAAAAGAATAAAAGAATACCAGAATACATAGATGAAATGACTGTAGTAGGCCAACAAACTATTTACAAGCACAAGGAATATACCTATGCTCAATACAAGGAAGCATGTGCAGGATATGGACACTCATGGGAATGTTTCCTCTTAAGGTGTAGGTGTCAAATTGCAAACAAAAAAATTGCAAAGCTGGAAACTGATGAGAATGCATAAGAAAATGGTTCATCAACAACAATTTGAAACCAACATTAGGCTCAAAAGCATGAGTGGTAAATATGTAATTCATTTACAACTTGAACACAAACGTATGGGATCCACATGGGTAAATATCTAGAATAAGATTGAAAAGAATATGAAGTTTCAACATAATGTCATGGAGGGGCTAAAAGGAATCTTGAGCCTAAGAAAAACTTCAGCATGGGAACCAAAAGGAAAATCAAGGTGCTATCTAGGATTCCCATGATTGTAGGTGTTATCCCCACTTTTAGGGATAACTAGGAGATTATGTCTCGAGGCCCGCAGGTCCTATACATGGAGTACTAAGAGCCAGATCAACTTAGGCATGGCCCTGGAGGGCCCACCTTTTCTCCCTTTAAGCACCTCTACTTTGCCAGTAGCAACACCATCCATCACTATTGGCTTGGTCTTGTGTCAGAGATGGTTCTTTTTCCATGAGTTAATGAGTCTGGGTATCATGGTATGTGTCACTCTGATCCTCAAAACCTTTGAATATGTGAATTTAATTCCTTTTATTTCTAACAAATGCTTGGATATTATAATTGTCCACTTGACCATGTCTAGGGGGAATGACAAGATGCCCTATAAAGCCTATTCCCATAGGTTTTGGTAGGTCATTGGGGGGATTTATGAAAATCCATCGTCCACTCCTTTACTATGAACACATTTTCATCCTGCTTCCCGCTCATCTACCCCATTTCATTTGTCCATGCATTGGATTGGACAAGCATTTGAAGGTTGCACCTTACCTTGTGGGAATAAGGGGCTAAAGGCCTAGAAGTTAAAAACAAGCTGGAAAAAGATAAAATCCTAACAATAAAACCTTGATATGCTTCGCCCAGGGATCCCCTAGAAAGCAGTAAAAGGATTCTCAACAAGAAACAAGGGGGACCCATAAAAATAATAAAACAATACTTATTCAGAGGATAGGGGGCCTCATCATGAGCCAACCTATTAAGGCCATGGGTACCTAGTAGTATGACACTACCAGTAGTTGGTTTCCACTCCAGGGTAGTGACTCTTGGTTGCATGGCCAAGAGAAAGGGGGTCTCATCATGATCCAACCTTCTCATTTCTCTGAAAATACTTGTGGGTAACGTTGTCACCACTGGCCACCATGTGAGGGTAGTGTCCCCTGATTAGCTTATTGAAGAAAAAGGAATAAGAATAAATAATAAAAGGCATGAATGGGCTTGGAAACAATTGCATCCAGGACAGGTGCATATTTAATTCTACAAAGGAACCCACAGGTAAAGATTTGCATTGTCTTCCTCTCACTGCGCCCATTGTCAAGGTGTCCCTTATCCACATCACCCACTTACATGGCTTATATTTAGTCTTTTCCAAGAACTTTCCTTTTGCAGTGGACACTAGCCCAATAGGACGCCCTGTCACTTTCCCCAAACTTGTATTGCAGGCTTGTATAATGTCTTTGAGCTTTTAACTAGGGTAATAGGGGTTTTATGCACATGTTTAATAATATTGATGATGAGATGTGATTGACATTGTTATGATCCCTGTGACTTATGAGCCCATGGAGGGCGTAACTGTTGATGTGCAGGATCATGCCCAGTGGATAGGTACCATGTTTGACAGGTACACATGGGGAGATGACTAGTTCATACCTCCATGGGGATGAATAACCCACTAGATGGATGCTAAGACCCCAGCAGGGGGCACAAACAAGACAAAGGAGTTTGCACCAGAGAGAAGAAGGAATTCTTACAGAGGCACCCTGGCAGAGCTTGACCAAGGGGGATTGTGCCCTTTTCAGTGGTACGTCTTGGAAGGCCTAGAACATCACCCAAGAGGTTCATGAAGTCATCCTTTCTTCATGAGAATTTTGGCAGATGGACAGGGTAGTTTGACACATGTGGCATCTTGGAGAAGCCCAAGGAGGGATAACGTTTTTCTTTAGGAGGCTGCATTTTCCCTCAAAGGGGCTAACATCACCCTAGAAAGGGGATGACATCCTTCTATAGCTTGATTAGGGTTTTAATTTAAACATTTAATGTAAAATAGTATAATTTTAGTATTTTGGCCTTGTCAGCCTTTTTATGACCTAAAAAGTAAAATTAGATCATTGTATTGTATAAATTGAGGGTTTTTACCTTCATTTTTTTATCATCTTTCACTGACTCATTAGTGAGGTATAAAATTTTCGCTATCTTTGGACTTCTTGGCTGAAATTGTGAGGCACACTTGTTGAAGGAAGACTCTTTTGGACTTATATTGGAATTTTTGGCATTTATCTTGGTGGAAGGTATTACAACTAGGGTTTGCTACTTGATTTCTTGGTTAAATGTAAGTGAATTTATGCAAAACTTCTTAATTGAATGGTTGTAGTATTATTTTTATTGCATTTATGGTTATAATTTGTTGATCTAAACCCTAGGTGAAAATCACACATTGAAGGTCCTTGTCTCATGTCCCTACCAAGGTTTTAAGCCATTTATTGAAGTGGGATAGAGCCTTGCTTTAGCAACACTCTATTCTTTCTCTTCCATGCTAGCCATTGTTTTTGAGCTAATAAGGAGAAAATGCATCAAGGCCTATTTCTCCTACACCTTGGTGAGCCGATTTTCCCTATGGTTTGCCTAGTAAAGCCTTTCCATAGAAACATGTTACTTGCAAAACCTCTTGTCTTAGTTTTATGCAATATTTTGAGCTAGCCATTTTTCCATTGAGTTAGGAAGGAGGAGAGAGCATTGAGGCCTAGTTCCCCTACACCAAAGTGATCCTCTCTACCCCAGGGTTTCATCCTTGAGGCCTTGCCATAGCAACACTTCAAGGTTTAACCCTCTTGTCCTTAATCTTACAATTATCACTTGATCGTTCAGCTCTCGCATCCTCTTTTTGACTCCATATGCCCTAGGAATGCATTGATCTAAGCCCTAGTGTGATCTCAAAACAACTTCTAATACTTTGAATAAACCCCAACTTTACAAACCCTAGCCTAAAACTAATCTTCTAACCCTATTTGTTGTCATCATCTTTTGCTCTAAACACCTTTTTGCAGCCATCGTTTTACTTTCAAAGCAATTGAATGGTTAGTTAAGGCATTATCTAATGAAGTGTTGATTTGTTACATTGAATGCCAAGTTTCTTTAGCATTTATTGAAGAAGTGATATTGTAACTATTGATATTTTACAAACATTGACTTCATCAATATTTATTGCTCAATTTCTTTTTGTTAGAAAGGTCATTGATTATATGAAGTACTAACCAGCAAACAAGCTTGCATATGCATCGTTTTATTGTTGCTTTGTCTCGGGAAGGTGATCTTATTAGTTATTACTTCCAAATATCTTTATTGGATATAAGCCAAACTTTCTAATCAAGTGGTGACTTGTGAGGGGGAATTTATCTTTGAGCCTTTAAGCCTTCTTTCCTCCTCAAAAACCTAGGTCACCGGGGATGTCTCTCCTGGGACTTACCTCCCTAAATGGAAAGAACCTTCCCATCGAGGTGACAGTGGGTGGGATTGGTTAAGTTATGCCAGTTTGACCTTTTTTCATCCATCTACTATCCAAACTACAAACTATGTGATAACAGTAGGATCTACCAAGAACAAAACGACACGTAAAATCGACTGAAAATGAATCTATTGTCATAAAGTGGGGTTAAACCTAAGGAAAACATATAATAGGTCATTGATAATGCAAAATGTAAGGTGCAAAATATCCTATCCTATATGCCTATGACAAGATATTACATAAAAGAGTCAGAAAAAATTGAAGTAGGAGGTACAAAAACTCTATTCTAAACATCTTCCCCACATAATCTCAACTCAAATGGTAAACGTGTACACTAATTGTGGTTCATTGGGTGTTTTTAAAGTAAAAATAGTAGAAACTATGTAAAAGTGGGTATAAAATTCTTTATAATAAGAAAAAATTAACCCAAAAACACTTTATTTTGAATTTTTAGCAAATTGGGAAATTTCAGTGGGAAAATCTTCCAAACTTCCAAAGACCATATCTGGAACTACATTTTTCAGAATCCCTTACCATTGGAACTAGGTAAACAATAACTTCTCCTTCTTCATTTCTTTAAATTTTTTTATTTTTTTATTTTTTTTAATTTTTTTTTTCTGCAATTTATTTTTTTGTATTTTTAATTTTCAAAAGGGGTGAGCTCATACACATATACCCTACCACATATGTGAATTCACTTAATAGAAGTCGCCTATATACTCAAATTTCATGAAATAAAGATGCATATATGTACACAACCTTGTAAAAAAGAATAATTAACTCTTCTCTTTTGTCTTGTAGAGCTCCAAAAATGGTAATTGAGTGGAGGGAGAGAGAACATGAAGACATTGAACAAGAAATGATAGATAATTTGGAGGCATTGGAAGCACTTCGAAAATATGGTTTGATTAAATTCTATGAATTCCTGAACATGTGTGCACAAAAAATATTCTTGAACCTATTGATCAATTATTGGAACCTCGACAAATATGTGTTCATGATGGATGGTCAGTCTCCGACCGTAAAGGTGGGTGATATTTACTTCATCATGGGTCTCTCTAGGATAGATGACATAGTCCACCTCGAGACGTGATGGGGAATTAGGATGACCATTGAGGACTACATAGAATCCTACTATACCCCTAGGACATAACAGGTCAGGACGCAAGTCCTAATTCATAACATAGAGGACCTGAGTTTGAAGGTCATCCTATACACCATTACCTAGATAATTATATATGCCTCTTTGCACTAGGAATAGAGGCCATATATGTTTTATTCTATTTAGTTTTTTCATCCAATTATATATGATTCGAGTACTTATTTACTGTAGAGCATGAAAACTCAACTCACATAGTGCAAAAATGGAAATATGAAGAACATCTGGTGTGGCAACATTCTTTTCTCTTTATTCTTTGAAAGATTACCTTTCATGAGTGCACAAGTCCTTATGGGACCTCATAGAATCTGAGAACCATTCTTACTATGATGGTCCACCTTGATATGGCACATAGGATGTGGAAGACTAATAAATGCATATGATGATGCATTTTATGAATGGTGGCCACGTCAGATCATTGGGATTGACGACTATCCATATGAAGAAATAAGTTTTTCTTGAGATCCATACATTTTTGTACCTCATGGTGCAGCGTTGGGTGACATTGGTAATACAAATTTTAAGTTTTTAAACTATTTAATTTTTATTTATTTATTTCCATTATTTCAAGAGGTAAAATAAAAATATTTTTGGCATGGATCAAAGATGACATAATAAAGTGAATGTGTAAATATCATACCAAAAATTATAGAAGGGTATGCACATCGCCGATGCAGGGTGCATGGTGAAGCATATCCATGCAAAGATTCCACACAGATGAAGAGGAATTTGCAAAATGTCCAGAGAAATATAGAATTCCTCACTCAGCAAATTCCCATTATCCAAATCAAGGATTTGTTGGACCATATGCAATGATAAGTAGTAGGTGTAACATGGGCCTAGGTAAAGTTGTTCCAACCTATGGCCAACGTTGTAGTGTTCTATAGAGACACACATGCGAGGGAAGTGCCCTCGACATAAATTGTATATGATATTTTTTTTATCAACATATATAGATGGAAATTTGAGGCTAGAGGCTCAAATTTTGTAACTTGTGATCCATATTTTTGTACTTAATGGACATGGAAATAATATAGAAATATCTATTTTTTCCTTGGCACTTATATATATATGCGTAATATACAATTATGTGTGTGCTTCTAACTTCAAATGTGTGACAATCCAATACATAGTTAGTGCATGCATCAAACATGGAATTTTCACTCCTAGCAATGTGAACATAAGTAATACAAGTAAAATGTCATTCTAGAAAATGTACCCAAAGGAATCGTCGGAGCAACATAGTATTTCACATGCGGTATTCACCATTTATCTCTAACACCATCAACTAGGAACATGGGTGAACTCTAAACACAAGATACCACGTGCAATAACATCTCTTAGGAGTTCGATCATGACATTATACTCAACCACATTATTCATTGATGATCCTAGACAAGCGCCTCTAGATACAACCAATTGGCCCAAAGGTGAATAAATCACCCATTCGGTCGAATCGATGTTATTAATTTGATGGATTGCACCATCCACGAACCCAACATGGACCAAAATCTCAAGAGACCTCTACTAAGTAAGTACAAACATAGAAACAACCAAGAACAAAAAGAGAGAAAAACTAAAAGTACTATCAATGTAAAATAATTATAAAGGGAAAACACCTAAGCAACGAGGATCAAGCATAGTACCTTTTGAGGTAGAGGCCATATTTGTGCTCCGGTAGAACATTACCCTCATAATCAGACAACTAATAAGATCTATTATAAAGGGAATGCCTCACAATGTAAAGACCCCACCACAAAAAATTAAACTTACTTGCCCCCAGTGCATCCTTGTCCTAATTGTAAGCCAAAAGAAGATCACCCTCGGAAAATACCCTTGGGAAAACAAATTTTCATACTGATACTTGAAACAATTTTTTTGAGTATCATTCGTAGTAGCAACATCACGACGCTTCTCATAGAGATTCTCTAAATGAACGAGACAAGATTATAAATATGTCATGTTAAGCAAAAGCTCAATCACAATATTTAATGAATGAATTTCACATTCAATCAGTATGACCACTTCCACCCCATGAATGAGTTGTAAAGGACAGAAGCATGTGGAAGTCTTAATTGAATTTTGGTGTGCCATAATTCCATATAAAGCATCAAATTCCAATTAGATTTACTCTTATTGACTGTACATTGAAGTATGGTCTTTAGAGAATTGTTTACAACCTCTACCTGACCATCCACTTGTAGATAATACAAATAAAAATTATCTTTCTTGAATCCCCACTTAGATGCTAATTCTGACATCATTCGACTCTCAAAGTGATTTCCATGGTCAATGGAAATATCTCTTGGAACTTTGAACCTAATGATAATTTGATTGAATAGAAATAAATTTGTTCTCTCACTATCATTTGAGAAAGTAGGCATGACCTCTGCCCACTCCATGCTCATCAAAATTTGTATCATGAGTACATCTTTTGAAAAATATCATAAATAAACCAAATTTACAAAAGCACCATGCCTACATTGGGTTTTATTTCATAAGCCTTATCATCCCCAACTCTAATGTAGAAATGGACATCGCCATTGTGATCATGGCGCGAAATTGGTTAAGAATGAATGTCAAATCGTCTCAAATAGACGAAGTCACCTCGAGGTCCATGTTGCACTCTCTGCCTTGAAAAGAATGCCTACAGCCTGCATGAAATACTCATCCTGCATTCATTTTCGTTCCATGGTATCACCTCTGGGCACACACCTTTCTTTCCTAGCTCGATGAAAAATGTGAGTTTAAATAATAAGTTTGGGGAAGAATTACCAAGTCCGACCCTCGTGGTGTGTTGGAAAACATAGCTATGTTAAGTCATTTGTTAGGGAGGTCTCGGGGTCAAGCACGTGGTCCTCCCCCTATTTGGCATCCATTCCAACTTAATGTTGAATATGTTTTTTTTTTAAACATATCATATAACAC